>JAIKVB010000434.1:0-26597 GCA_024679045.1 Phytophthora brassicae | reverse complement strand
TAAATAGTAGTGCTCAAATAATACGTGACTTAAGATATGCATAAACAAATACTAATAGTCGCAAACATGTTCTTCTGTAAGGCTGGCAAATGGGAATGAGCTACTCATTCTCCTCTTGCCTATTTTCGTACACATGCATTCTGCTGTTGGCCAAACCAGCTTTAGCGTCTCGCCCCGGGTAAAGGTGTACAAGTATCAATGAGATATAGTATCACTCTAATATTAATATATTTCCCAAAATGAGTTGACTGTTAGTATTAGTAAGCATCTTTTAAACTAATATCCACGCTAATAGTCAGGTATTATTTGAGTATTGATATTAAACGCTTAATTAGTTTCCATTTTTTAACCTTCAATCTATGGTTGCAGCACTAGTAGTAAAACCACACATTAATAAATGTAAAAACAGAACGAATGACTACAGTAACACCATTTGTTTTGTGTTTTGTCTACTACACGAAGGCAACTATGGCGAGCAGCTTGCACAAGTTGCTGGTGCTGCATATCGGATGCCGGCGTATAGTGGCCTCCCCAGGCACTTCACGCTCGTTTTCTATACCCCGAAGCTCCCTTCCTGATGGTTTCCGTAGTCCACAGGCCGTTATAGACGCAGTTGCAACTGCTCTAGCGGGCGAGACTCAACGCAGCAAAGACCTAACACCAGCCGATTCCAGCAGCACGTCCAAGCCACAGCATCGCCAGTTGGAAGGAGACGTGATCACCAGTAAAGAGATCACGGCACAACAGTTGTTGCATCCGAAACAAACTTTGGATTGGCAGCTCATTAAACCTGAGCACTTCAAGAATGTTCCGATGCCTAAGAACTGGATGGCGGGACTCGAGCAGCTCCAGAAACGCATTGGCGTGCAATTTCAAGACGTTACGCTATTGCAGAGCGCTCTGACGCATCACGGATGTCTGCCGGAAAACGCGGTACCAGAGGACGTGCCGGTGATGCGACTGTCGAACCGAAGCTTGGAGTTCCTGGGAGACTCACTACTTGGCGTTGCAGCGGCGGGGTACGTGTATCAAATGTTGCCGATACACGAAGAAGGGCAACTCTCGCGTGCCAAATCGTCGCTGGTAAATAACGAGACGCTTGCCGAGATAAGTACGGATCTGGGGATTCCGGACCTGGTGCTATCGCCTATCAAATTCAGCAAAAAGAAAGGTAGCCGACTTGTTATGAAAGGCAGGGATACTATTGCTGCTGGCGCATTGGAGTCAATCATTGCGGCGATCTACCTGGATCAGGTACGAAGCTGTTTTGTTGAGTTTGGTGGTGTGATTGTCGTGCATACTAAGCAGTTTTTTTGTGGTTGCAGGATATGGAGGCGGCAATGGATTTCGTGGCCACGCACGTATTTCCTCGCGCGGTTGAGATTGCCACGCGCGACGTCATTTGGGAGCCTATTGTGGAGCTGCAGATTCTGCTGCAGCATCATTACTACGGCCAACCTATCTACAAGTACGAAATTTGCTAATGCAGCTGTTGACGTCTAACTTACCGCTTGGTTGTTTATTCCTTGTGACGTACAGATACCTTCCAAACTCAAAGAAAGCCGCCGAGAAAACAGTCGAGCTCTACGTGAAAGGACGGGTATGATATCATTGCACATGCTGCTGATTAAATAGTCTGACCTCCGACTTACTTTTGTAGCCCATTCTGAAGGCGAGTGGTGGATCGTACAAGCAGGCTCGAGGACGTGCGGCTGAGGCTGCATACTGGCACTTCGAGAAAATGCTGAGCTCAGTAAAGTCAGGTCAAAAGTCTCGATAGAATTCTACATGGATTAAAAAAAGCGGAGTGCTCTTCAACTCAAATTGGAAGAGCACTCCGCAAAATGTTTTTACGTCTCAGTCCCACTTTCTGTGCCTTTTACTCTTTGACAGAATGAAACGTAACCCATACGGGGTTATCTTATAATAAGATTATTATAGTATTCTTACCCTAACCCTAGTCGGCGCATCTTTACTTTTCGTTCAGTGTAAACAATAAAGTTACTTCTGCGTTCCTGATCGGTCTCTTATAATAAGATTAGTATTCTTACCCTAACCGTCGTCGGCGCATCTTTACTTTTCGTTCAGTGTAAACAATAAAGTTACTTCTGCGTTCCTGATCGGGGTTTTGGTGGAAGTGACTTCCGCGATCTGGTGCAACAAAAGATGTTACATCATTGACATGTGAAAAATATCCCGGAAGCCATTACAAGATATGTAGCTACTACAACAAATGATTTAGATACTATGACAAGAAAGGTGGCTACTACGACAAGATTTACATCTACTACGACAAGATATATGTATACTACACCAAGACGTTTGGATACTAAATTTTATTAACCGACCCCAAGTTAAAAGGGCGCTGCACATTTATCCGATAGGACAAGAAAAAAACGACGTGCGGGCTCCGATGGCATTTGCAGTTTAAGCTAGTAAAATCTTATTTCGTAGTACGGGACGATCTTATTGGAGTACCCTAATGTCTTGTCGTCGTGCATGGAGGTCTGATCGTAGTACATACATGTAGAGGTCTTGTTGTAGTACCAAAATCTTTGTCGTAGTACCAGAATCTCTTGTCGTGTAAGCACTATAATTCGACTAACAAATTATATTATTTAGTGGTAAGTGTCGGTACGCCTTGTTGTTTTTAATTATTCATGCAGGTCACTATCCGGTCCGAAAACATAGCTAGATCTTCATCTCTCCTTCTCTCCGCGAACTTATCAAAAAAAACTTGCTGCGTGCTTGGTTGTCGATAACTTTATCCAGTGGGTTACAGTCTACAAACGCTTTCAGGTCGTCCCTTGCATCTCAACGTCGCCCGCACCTCAGCAAACTTGCCTCTTCAACAGCCACTCCTTCCTCCCACCGATCAATCGCTTTCTTGAACGTTATTTGGTGTACTTGACGTAGTGCTTCAGCGCCTTTGCCTCCTCCACCGCATCGTTGGGGTTCGATTTGACGTTGCTCTCCAACTCTTTGACTTTTTTCATCGTCGCGACAATCTTGTCTCTCGCCGCCACATCGTCCTTGTATCGCGCGGGCAAATGTTTGGCTCGATCCGGGTGCATACTAAACTTCATGGCCTTGAATCACGGTGCCGTCAGCATTTCAGGAATATATGTCTTGCCTTTTCTTTCTTTCTTGACCGCAGGCACCTTCCTCCTCGCTGCTGCCTTTCCAGCTTCTCATACACCTAATAATAATTGATGGTTAGATTAGGTTGTATGGAGTTATATATAACAACACATACTGCGCCCAGGACATAAGCGAAGAGTCCAGCGTCCTTGCTGATCGAAAACAGTGGGTGCTTGGCTGGCAGTCCCTTGTGCTCAGGTCTCGGAGTTCTAGCGCCAGGGGCAGCTTCGAGCTCAGCCATCTCGGCGCGAGTGTCTAGCATCTAATATTTAGTGGGAGGTGGCAGATTATATCATCACAAAATCCACAAACGTACTGACTTGATACGAATTCAGGGCGATGTTTCGCCCAGTAAGTCTTGTTGATAGCACTTTTCGTCTTGCACACTTTCCTTGGTTTACTACAACGATGCTTGGAGAAGTTGGTGTATTCCTTCCCGAATGTTTCACAGAGCTTGGTGGCGGCAGAGCCGTTTGGCGCCGTTTCCTCCCCATGAACTCTCGCTGTCATTCGCCAAAAATATTCTGTTGCATATGATTGGCCAAAATTATCACAAAAGGCGGGTTACATGGTGGAAAGAAGTACAATTTTTCAATTGGTTGTCTGGCGTCTCCCATAACCTCGCAAAAACGGTTTTATGTCACCCCCCATTAAAAGTGATATTAACTAAACTACACGCATTAAAACCAATTGTTTGGTTTTAATAAACCTACACCAATCAAACCCAGGACCAAGGATGCGTGACTATTCAATCGAAGGCGGACATAGGGTTGTAACCAGCGAGCTTGCGAGCCGCTAAGGGTTAAAGGATTGCGCGGAGCGCATAGATGGGTGGTAGAAATATAGTTTCACCCCTTCGTTTCACGGTTTATGTACAAGGTCGGAGGTCGGAGACGTGATGCTATGGCCAAATAGCATACCCTTTCCAAATTGAATATCTCCTCTCAAATCTGATAGGTTTGTTGAGTATACAAAACCTTTTGTACCCCCACCAATTTGTATACCACACCCCACGACGGGTTTTGCATCACGTCAATTTGCCATTTCACTACGGATCAATCATCACTTCTCAAAAATCTCAGCCCTCAACAAGCATTCAAATAGCCTCTGCCTTACATCACGATGTCTCGATCTCGCGTTGCCAAAACCATGGCCGAAACGAAGGAGGTAGTCACCTGGTTTGAGAACTACGGCAAAACACCCGGAAAGGCGGCCAATCACTTCCAAAACGAGCGTGTGTGGAAAATCTCCGCAGACCAGGTCCGCTATTGGTGGAAGCAGACGGAATCGATCAAGAAGCCCGCGTCTCGAACCTTCGTCTGAAGGGTGCTGGGGCTAAACCTCGCTTGGCCGAGGTGATCTTCCACCAAGTGTTGTTATTTTCGGTCCGAGAAGAAGAAGGTCTCAAGAGGCATGATTGCCGACATGGGGAAAGATCTCGCTCAATCTGAACTACGAGACGACAGCTTTGTCGGCTCAAGCAAGTGGGTCGACGGCTTCATGTGTTGGTACGCTCTCTCGTTACGTCGAACAACAAACTTGACGGTTCTCACGGACGATGTGTTGACTGACAAAGCCGTGAGCTTCATGTAGTTCTTGGAGTCACGCATCGACTCGCTGAGTCTAGAGCCTACTGGACGAAACAGCGGTTTATTTTGAGGACCCGCGCCGCCAGACAGTTGACACCACAGGCGCTCGCCACGTCGTGCTCAAGTCAACTGGATTTACCTCTATGCGAGTGACAGCTGTACTGGCTGTGTCAGCGTCTGATCGTAAGCTTCCGCCACTTGCTGTGTGGAAAGGCGCTCGTCGCGATGGTGGGATCGAAAAGATCGGTAACTCATATATGACGTACCAAGAGCGCGCGTGGGTTGACTCACAGCTACTAATTAAGTGGCTCGATCTCGTCTTTCCACCGGTTTTGGATGCTGGAACACCAGACAAGGTGGTTGTTTGGGATTCAATGCGTGCACACATTTCCAAAGTGATCAAGGCGCAATTCGCGAAGAAGAATGTGCGAATGTACGTCGTCCCCGGAAGCTTAACGCCCTACGTAAAAGCTGGGGACATTGGCATCTACAAGTCTTTTAAGGACAAGCTCTCGGTCATTATTAACGATTGGAAAACCTCGGACCGTGGGGAGCACACCAAGGGGGCAACCCGAAGCATCCTCATGTGGCAGATGTCGTTGAGTGGTTGTAGACAGCCTGGAAAAATGTCCCCGATGACGTTATTAGCCGTTCTGTGGCAGCAGCAGGATTTGAGCCGTGCTTTGAGGAATGGCACATTAGTCGTCATGACGTCCACGGTGAATTATTTTGCCGCAAGTGGCAGGCTCGCGACGACAGCTCTGAAGGTGAATCTGTTGAGGAAGATTTACTTGAGAATCTGGATGAGTTCACCATTTGGGAATTCGAGGCGTCTGTCTGACTAGTGAGGGCAGCATACCTACACCAATTTGTATACGGTGTTAGCTTTTGATAGTATAATATCGTAATAGTATACGATACGCAAAATGGCTATATCCGTTACAACAGTATAAACGACATCTAGAATTCATAATACTGATTCAAAACCCTCATTTAGTAAGGATCCTCTTGTTTGAAAAATCAAACGGGAAGTTGACGTGTGGCGAATCCGGACGAGCTACAAATTCTTGGCCGCAGACTTTAGTCTGGGTCGACATCGCTCGACACGCGACGTGCGGTACGACGCTGTAATGAGTTTCCTTGATGTGGGGTGATAGACAGGGGCCAGTCGAAGTTATTAACCTGGGTTGTTTGGCTTGATGTAGTCTCCAACTTCGCGTAACCGGCCTACTGTAGGTGCGTCGCGTTCAAAGTCACTCTGCACCTTGGTGAACACAAGTGATAGCTGCCGAAAGCTGCTGAGCTACTGGTTGCACAAAGGGTAACACTCAAATTATGTTTTCTTCTTTGAGCGGTGTCGTTATCGACAAGACATGTCCTCTAAACATGGGGATGCACTGTCAGTTATAACTCCATATCTTTGTTGTGGGCTGAATCGAGTGTCGACGAGGCACTCAAGAAATCCAAAGCAGTTGGTCTGCGTCATCCCAACTGCTCCAGTAATTTTGTTTAGTCCAAACTATAAGGCCATCCGCGCTGAAACACTAAGTCCCTGTAACGTACACAGCTTGTAGTCACCTGTTATAGTAGGCATTTTGAACGTCAGGTTGATAAGGCTGCTGCATCTATCTCGCAAATAGCAACATAACATCCTTTCGTCAATACGATTGTAATTGACGTGTATAACATTATCCGTACACAGACCTTGAAGTTTTCCATCGATGAAACCCCATGTAAAGGGAAGTAGAGGCTCACAAAGTGAAATTAATTTGGCAAGTGCTTTTTGCCTTGCTAAAAAGGTCCAACAGATGCGAGCCGGCTTGAAGCTACGTAATGCTATCTTTAAAGATACCTCCGCTTTAAGCAGTACGCGGCTCATAGTCGCGGGAGACACTCCAAATGTCGTACACACATCCTTGTGATGCATTGTGTCCACGTAATACACCAACACCAAACCAAGCATCTGGTGCATATGTCGTTGACGAGGAGGACGGCCTCCCAGGGGACTGTAGCTTGGAATCTCATGAAATGGAAAAAAGCGTGCCAAAAGCTTCAAAAACGACGATCTACAAGAATAAACAGCGGCACTATATTTTTTAGTTATCTGTAAGGTGCACAGTGAATCGATAGAGCACGATAGATTCACGTATCGAGTGAGGCTCGCCATGTTAAGTCGGTTTGCGGCTGATCCACAGCGTCATATATCCATCCAGGACGATTGCTCGGGGTGCTTCAGGACATCGTTTGTGATGTAATGCCGGGCACGGAGTAGTCTTCTACGCTCTGCCTGATGCAGCTCTCTGTTCAGCTTGTATCGCATTTCGGCTAAAGCTGACTGATGTCTCTTCCGCATCTCGGACATGCTGTACACAGCCAGAATTACACCGTAAGCGATCATTACTGTCAAGTATGGATCCGTGAATATAGCTAGACTGGAGGAAACTACCTTTCACGTTCTTCACCCTCTAAATTTAGGGAATCCAAAGCCTAAACTCGTCCGGATCTAATTGAGTCATGGATTTCCTAATACAATAATCAGATGAGGATTACCATACATGACAGTTATAAAGGAACACACATTTCATGTCATGGGGGTTACTTTATGAAGGTACCCCATTAAGCGCGTTCTATGCTACCTAGCTCTAGCATCAACTTCGTATTAAATTATCGCGATAAAATCGTTTTTGCGAGGTTATGGAAGGCGCCCATTGGTTAGGGAAAGATTTTTATTTTATAATCCTTATTAAACAAACGTTTTGGAAGGCACTTTGACTTGCTGCCTTAAGAGCATCCAACGGTGCACTTGAAACTGGATTATTGTACGACGCCTTGTATCCAATCAGGCAGATATTATCCACGGAATGCAGCCTCGATCTCCATAGTTTACGACGCCTTGTATCCAATCAGGCAGATATTATCCACGGAATGCAGCCTCGATCTCCATAGTTCCCAGAGGCCTTAAAGCTAAAAGGGCGCACCAAGGGGGAAAATATGCGCACTCATGTTTTTTTTCCCAGAGGCCTTAAAGCTAAAAGGGCGCACCAAGGGGGAAAATATGCGCACTCATGTTTTTTTAATCAATCTATCCGTGCCGAAGAGTTCCGTGCCACATCTGGGGGCAAACACAACACTTAATGAGAGAGTCGTAACGGCAAGCAGAATACACTAGGAGAAAGAGGAAATTTCACTGAGACGGCAGATCCACACCGTGTGGTGTTTGGGCCGTATTGACAAAGCAATGAGCGTCGGAAACTTGCCGTATTTGTTTTTAAACGTTCCGTGCCAGTTGTGTATCTTCACCATTTATCTTATAGATTGTATGCAAGTTGAAGTCTGTTCGTTCAGATACAGTCGCCGGCGCCTTCCTCGTCGCTGGACGAACCGTCGTCTGATTCACGTATCGCACTTTGACTTCTGAAACGTAAGTAAGCAAATGTATGCGTGTCATATTAAATATCGCTGCTATAAAATTCTTTTTTAATCAGTGCGCGTTCTGAATCGCCGAGAAGGTCGTCGAACGGATCGATAAAAACACGTGTCGTATAGCCATCTGCTTCTGATGATGCCGACCACTTCGGCGATGGTTGAGCGAAGGTTGTGCTGCATTGCAAAATGCGAAGTGTGCGTCTTTGAGTGAAGACACCCAACTGTAGTATTCGTTACAGCAGTTCAACGTATTCCTACTGAATACATTTTCTAAATGACAATTCATCAATGTAAAGGCCGTTGCATCGTTCTCTCTAAAACAAACATAACAATAAATTTGTGTCCTCAGAAAATAACTGTCGGCAATACAATTAAACCGGCTACTCACAAAAAAACAACCCTGGACACAACAAAGTAAGGCCGGCAACCAGTTTCGTGTTTCCAACCAGTTTCGTGTTGACCAATTAAGATCATAGCAGCAAAAATGCTGCACTGTGATTGGTGATAACAACTATTTATTGACGGGTAGCACTGAGATCTGAGCGTATGACATACTAAACGCAAGCTTAAACGCGCTACGAAACTGGTTGCCTTGCGTTTTCGTTCACTGTGCATTTTTTATTTCTTAAACCTCCCCGTGCTCTTCAGACCGGGTGTGGAGCATACAAGAAACCTGAAATCCATGCAATTTGAGAGCTGCCATTTGTTATCGACAGCTGCCGTTGAAATGCAGTGGTATATAGTATAAATGGGTGCAGAAAAAAACGAAACTGGTCGCTGGCCTTAGCCGGAAAATTACATAAAATAAGTTTTCTCCTGCAAATACGCGAAAAAACACTTGATGTGGCTGAATGCTCAAACAGGTGTCTGTACTCAGCTCGGAGCGTCCTGTTTGTAGATCCATCAGCGCGTTCGAAAAAATCTTAAGTTTGCCAACCTTCGCCGTAAGCTCAAATCACGGCACTGATGCATTCTAACCCCGCATTTCAGTTTTGTTTAAGAAATGTGATCAACGCCGTACAGTACTGAGAGCCAGTAACACCCATCCATCAGTAGCCATCACACACTTGCATCAGTTCTCCTCCTCCCAGCTTACTATGTCCTGCCACATGTACGACGTGTCCGGCAAGGAAGACTTCACGTTAGTAGTCGCCATGACTGCCTATGCAAATGAAGCTACATAAATTTCCTGCTATGTGAAGGTGAATTCCTGCCCACTACGCGGAACAGCCCTAAGTGCGGGCGAAGATGCGGCTAGCCCTTAAACAGATGCGATTTCGGTGCAACAGAGCAACCTGCAACCTTAACGTACGTCGAAGAAGGGCTTGTTCTTTGAGAGCCAGGAGCTTATGGTGCACGAAGCCGTGTTGGTGCTTTTCTTCTGGGTTAAACAGGAGAAAACACCACTACCAAGTAGACGACAAAAAAGGCTCACATATCATGGCCATCTTGTACAGCTTCTGCCGCGACATTTGCTTGCGTGAGCAGCTTAGCTACCCTTTCAAGTGAATATTATGTATAGCATGTGTTACACGAATTGGATATTTTTTATTTAGTAGTGTTTTTCATATTTAGATTGAAGGACCGGGATATGTCGTCGAGATCGGCGAAACTACATCAATAAGAAGTCGACAAATAATATAGACACTCGCCACTTTCATTATTGCTTTTTGGCGGATTCGACAGGTCCACAAACTTGTGGTTTGCTTCCGTCGTCGGTAACGACAGAACCAAGGTCACCTTACCCGCAGAGATTAAGAAATTCGATCTTCTTGGGACGTCGCATTCATTTAGCCTTATTTAATTTTTATCGTACTCACTAAGTGGATGCTTACTAGAACCCACATCATGAGCGACATGTGGCCTTCGTGCGTCAGTGCGGACGGACGCCACAACATTGAGAATAACCCATATCTGGCCTGGATGGGTTATTCAGATTTGTGGGTCAACCACTCAGCCAACTGGGGACGGATTATTTCTGAGTCGTTTTCGGCTACTTTCTGAGTCTGCTATTTCGGCTTCTTTTAAGTCATTTCGGATTTGTTTTGAGTTGACGGATTAATTGTGAGTCCGAGGGGATTAATTCTGAGTCCGAGGGGATTAATTCTGAGTCATGGTTTAAATTCTGAGTCATGGTTTAAATAGTAGTGACCCAACACGCTTTTCCATGCACAGTTTTCTGGGATTTTTAGTAGTTATATAGTTTTTATGTTTTCTGTTCTCAATCAATTATGCATTAAACGCAATCCATGATACACGCCATTGTGAATCTAGCTAGGCACTATGGTATTCCCTATCTGAAAGGAGTAGTTTATGGCTCTCGGTAACACCTCGACGTCTATGCACCTCGATTCCTCCACCCCCTCTTCCTCGATTTCCCAATACCGCTTACCAGCCCTGCTAAACGGCGGTTTAATTATCCCGATGATGCTGAGCTGTGTTTCTTCACCTTGAGTGTCTGTTACAGTCACGTTTCTCAATATGCTCCAGCTAATCACACTTGCCGGTTTATAATCAACCGTTTGATAAGAGCCTTAACTGCATACTGTGACCTCCTCGGGCCATCACGGTCGAGGCATCTTGTTTTCTTCCGAGGACGTCCGGGTGGCTTTCGAGCCGGTAGACGACGTAGCATGCCACGTAGATCCAATGAATCAACTAGGTGTAAGCACGCCAATACATGAGCGCAAAGCCAACCTGTCTGGTAGAAAATTTTGCAGTCGCAATTGAGCTTTGCGCGAATCGTCTTGATTTCTTCTATACTCCACGATGGATTGTCCCAGTCATGCTCAAAAGGAACTCGGTCCAGGACTTTGACAACGTGAAGCGACAGATAGCGGAGCTGTATATTTCCACTTTTTCGTCGCGTTTTAGCTTACAGACTTCGTACGTGTTACACCTTCTTCCGCCAATTTTCCACTTTTTCGTCGCGTTTTAGCTTACAGACTTCGTACGTGTTACACCTTCTTCCGCCAACTTTGAACCCGTGCAAGTTGTCGTCGCGTACCACGTAGTATTTCGGCGTTGAAGTAGTACTCCTGAATACTTCTGATTGCATCTCTTGACTTGCGCCTGTGAGCTGGATGGTGGTTATCATCTTTACATAGATCCAATGCAGCTTGGAGGTAGTCAGCTCCCCCTGGACCCGATGCAAACTGCCGTATAGAAACTACACCAATATCGTTCGCACAAGCTACCAAAATATCGGGCAGTGTCCCAGCTAGTACATGACCGGTTGCGGCGCGAAGATGGGTGAATGCAACTGCTTTAATGACGAAGTTGCAGGACTCCAGAGGATTTGGATGGGTACGACTCCTGGCGTATCACTTGCGGAAGAGAACCATAAATCCCAAGGCTCTGATAAGTATTCGTCCTGTATCCATTGGACGTATTCAACTTCACCCAAGGCCGCCTAGTTTTCGCAAACTTGAAACTGCTCGACTGATCGCGCTACACTGAGGTACTCAAGCTGTGGCTTAATAATTTCGTAATAACCTTCGCCGCCGACCAAAAGGTGCTTCTTGCTTCGTTCTTTGCGAAACAAGTGTGGCCAGCAATTCAACAGCTTTATATCGGGCCATTCTCGACGAAATGCGTTTGCAATGGCTTGAGAATGATCCATAGATCCAAATTGGAGATTGAGATTGCCCCCAAAGAACTCCCTACTGCATTGTTTACAAACCGAGAAGAGCTTAGCATACGCAAAAGCGGTTTCTGTCCGTACAAACATGAACGCCATGGGATAGAACTTCTGCTGGTACTTATGGGAGGCCGTATATCGCACTCCATAAGTTCCAAATGAAACAAGAGTCCATCCACCAACGTGTAACTTATACGTTCCATCCGTTGCACCTAGTTGATCGTATCTCTGGCCAAGTATCAAACGGGGAACAGTTCGAAATAAAAGTCTCGAAGTGAATATGACGCCTATGGAAACCTCACCACTATCCAACGTATCCGTGAAACAACCTAACACCAGCAATTCGTTTTGAAAGCTGAATGGTTCCATTCGAATTCGATCTCCGTCTTCTTCAACGCTGTACTCCATGTGTTGAAAAGCAATATATATGTGAGGTGTATGATGTCTCAAGCTGAATTTCCTTCAAGATAGAAAGTCTGCTCAGAAAACACCGCAGTCTATCGTTGCAAATGACGTATGATATATAATATATTTTTTAATGTCATTTACGTCCAGATGAAGCGAAAATAAAATAAAACTAAAATTAATTTGAATTAAATTAATTTCGTACATGTTAAAAATTTGACTCAGAAAATAGCTGTATGAATCACAATTACACCGACTGGTCAGAAAAAGCCCCTGACTCGGAAAAAGCCGGAAATGACTCAAAAAGAAGTTTTCCCCCGACCAACTCTTTGAATCCTATAAATGAGACCCACGCTTGAAGAATCGAAGGAGTAAGGTATGTCCATCTGAAGCATCGACTCAAGGTCTGTTTACGATATCTATCTCTGAATATGAACCTTTAGCGGGTAGTTGGTGTCGTCTGGGGTTGCTTGTAAAACACGAGGTCAGTGAGAAAGAATGTTCATCTAACGACGCAGAGTCCATCGTCTGCTTGTATACTTTATGCGATTACGTACGCATTGAAACAGGACAGGCGCACAAACACTCGAGGCCACAACATGAACAGAGATCATGTACGTCTCCATATCTATATTATAAATTGCGAACGAAAGGTAAACACGTTTTGGAAAATTACAGTGTAATTATCATGGAGTGTCAAATTCAGTGAAGGAATAAGCTACGAACTTTCATACGTTAAGTCGATAGGATTGTTCTAGGATCCGGTCTGTGCGTTCAAATACAGTCGCCGGCGCCTTCCTCGTCGCCGGATTAACCGCGTCTGATTCGCGAATCACACTTTGACTTCTGAAACGTAAGTAAACAAATGTATGCGTGTCATATTGAATATCGCTGCGATAATTTTTTTTTATACAGTACGCGATTCTGAATCGCTGAGAAGGTCGTCGAACTGATCAATAAAACAGGTGTCGTGTAGCCATCTGATTCTGAGTCCGACGACGACGGAGGGGACCCCAATGAATGCTGGAGCAGCCGCTCCGCCATCTAAAGATGACGGCGAAGAGCGGCGATGATGCCGACCACTTCGACGATGGCTGTGCTGCATTGCAAAATGCGAAGTGTGCTTCTTTGAGTGAAGCGTGCGACTTTGGGTAGGGTTAGGTAATTAAGCAGGTATCGGAATCAGACACATCGATACATATAAAATACTATAGAGCGCAAACAACACAGTTCAGAGTCAGGGTTAGATTCAAGAACAATCCCCGGGACGCATTGGATACATTTCGCACCAGCAGCATGCACACCCTGTTAAATATCAGCACTTCATGAACGAATCGTCTCCGAAGTGCATAGCTTTACCCGTGCGATGGCGATAAAGCACACGTGCGACGACATCATAATAGTCCTGGTGAAATTTATTATAGTCGTATTTGGTACAACGATATTTTGCAATTAACTAGCTTAGTAGTATGGATTCAGAACTACACCTTTGCCGGGCCAAAGTGGCGCTAGTCCGGAGCATTGTGGTGAAGTGACATCTGAAGTGACATTTTTAAATTGTTACTTAAAGAATATTGTCATTTTATTTTAAAAAGAGACCAAAGTGGTTTTTGCCCAGAGCAAACTGGTGGCTACGGGCAAACAGTTCCCCTCCACTCTCACTTTCAAATTCGCGGAACAAGCCAGCCAGCCTCACTCTCCACGCCACTCCGACCCTCTCCCAGCCATGCCAGCCCCCCATTACTCAATCGCATCACGCACGCGCCTTTTGGGGACTTACAGAACGGGAGGGGACTGGATGCTGGGTGGCTAAGCACAACGGTATACCCCTCACTACCGCGCGCCGGCTCGTCGCCAATGGCCGCACCGAGCCACTTCCCCGCGGAGGAGCGAGGACTGAGTACGTCAAGTGTACTCCCGAGATTGAGGCAGCTCTCGAGGAGTACCGTGACGACAACTGCACCTTACACGCTGTCGCAGCTGAAGGATTTCGTGTGGTTGGACTTCCAAGTGGACCTTAGCACGACCACTATCAGCGATAAGCTGATTGGTAAGCTGTTTACGTTGAAGCAGGTAAGTAACGTACGTATACAGCGAAATTATTTAGGTACTTATATCTTAATATACTGTGTGCACTAGGTTCGTGTAGAACCACAGACGTGCAACAACGAAGTGAACAAGGCCAAGCGTAAACAGTTTGCCAAAGATCTGCGCAAGCACATGAGTGCAGGTGATTTTACTGTGTACTATGATGAAACGAACTTTAATGTGTATTGTAAGTGTACACAAGGGCGTGCTAAAAAAGGTGAGCGAGCGACGGCCATTTTGCCACCGTCAAAAGGAGCAAACCTGCAGGTTCAATGCGCTGTGTCCACGGAGGTGGGGTTAGTTCACCACCGCTTTGAGCACGGCAGCATCAAGATGGACGTGAACGCCGCTTTCGTGGACGAGGTATACACCAAGGTCAAGGAGTGCGCCACGTTCCAAGAGCACTTCCAGGGCAAAAAGGTCGTGATTGTCCTTGATATCGCACCGGCACATAGCCAGACGGAAGAGAGAGTCACGGAGCACGCAGATCTCGTTCTCCTCCGTCTGGCTCCGTATTCTCCAATGTGCAATCCCATTGAAGGTAACGTAGTAAGATTTTTTATACATGAGGTCTACAGTATGTACATTGGTTAGTATGCTTCTAACGTTTACTCGCTATGCGTACCACATAGGGAGCTTCAGCGTCCTAAAGGCCAAGATGAAGGCGGACCTCGCTGTCTCACGAGAAGAGCTGGTTGAAGCTCGACCACGTGGACAGATCGCAGCTGCGCGCATGAAGATCCTAGAGCGAGCGGCTAAGCGCGGTATTGGCTGCATGGAACTTCGTCTTGTGACGAAGATGGCAATTCACTGTCAGCACGCCGTGGCAGCTGCGCAGCGCATGGCGGATATGGAGTACGGTATCTAAATGCTACGCTGAAGGTCAAATTGGCGCTGCGAAACCACTTTGGTCTGCGGTTAAACCACTTTGCACTTTTGTTTAACTTCCAACTGTTAAAATTAAATGCAAATTGTCGGTTTCGATTTTTCGTAAATATTTGCAAAACCACATTGCTCCGGACTAGCGCCGCTTTGGCCCGGCAAAGGTGTACTATCAGCGGAACCACTATACGTATGCAGTATATGCCCCCACGACTTTATACGAACAGACCTTTTTAAACGTCACCAGAGTGGATCTTGCCGCGGCATACCTACCGAACCTTGCCAGCTTTGCGAGCTTTGCTGGCAAAGGGTAAATGTAATCGCACCACCTAGCGCGCCGCCAGCGAGGCTCACGGTGCAGGACATTGGATGAGCGTACCACGCATCGAAACTATTTGGCTCAAGCGCGTAAAGAAAGGGACACCGCGTGGAGGCGTCAGAGGCACCAGGCACTTGCAGCTGCTACTGATCAGCAGCAGATCATTTCGAACGATTCTGCCTCTTCAATCGCCCTCACGGATGTCGTATGTAACCTTCTCGATAATATTCTGTTTAGCGGTGGAGATAGAGAGGACAACGACGTAACAAATACGTACCAAGAGTCAACGATCGAATTTGATTTTGATGAGTTTTGTGGAGCAAACGAGACACCAGGATGAGGTCGTTTGCGAAGAAAGGGCGAGTGGTCTTGTTCAGGCGCGTGAAAGTGTTACGGAATGCTGTATTTGTGGGGACGAACTTCTCGGTACTCGAACTTTGGTGTGCAAGCGCACGACGTGCCTTTAGCCATACCACAGAGAATGTGCGAAGCCTGTCATGGAGCATGGCCGAATATACCCGAACTGTAGATGTTATCGACGCCGAAGACGACGAGGTCCTGGTAATATAGCACGTCCCAGATCCACCCAAATGTACCGTTTGCGATCGCACAAAACCGGAATTGTACTGGTAGGACCACAGTGTAGGCACGTTCTACACTCTGAATGTCTCGTTTGGTATAATACACACTACCTAGGTCAGACAGAGACAAAGACCTGCTATGCAAGTGAAGCTACATAAATTTCCTGCTGTGTGAAGGTGGATTCCTTCCCACTACGCGGAACTGCCCTAAGTGCGGGGGAAGATGCGGCTAGCCCTTAATTAGATGCGATTTCGGTGCAACAGAGCAACCTGCAACCTTAACATACGTCGAAGAAGGGCTTGTTCTTTGAGAGCCAGGAGCATATGGTGCACGAAGCCGTGTTGGTGCTTTTCTTCTGGGTTAAACAGGAGAAAACACCACTACCAAGTAGACGACTAAGCCGTGTTGGTGCTTTTCTTCTGGGTTAAACAGGAGAAAACACCACTACCAAGTAGACGACGGGAAAAAGCTCACATATCATGGCCGTCTTGTACAGCTGCCGCGTCATTTGCTTGCGTGAGCAGCCTAGCTACCCTTTTAAGTGAATATTATACATAGCATGTGTTGCACGAATTGGATATTTTTTATTTAGTAGCAAAAAACGAGAGAAAATTATCGCAAGATGAGCGTACCAAGTCCACCAGCCAATTTACTGGCAACTGAACTCCGGCCGGCGAGCGTTTTTCATATTTAGATTGAAGGACCGGGATATGTCGTCATGATCGACGAAACTAGCATCAATAAGAAGTCGAAAAATAATGTAGACACTCGCCACTTTGATTATTGCTTTTTGGCGGATTTGACAGGTCCACAAACTTGTGGTTTGCTTCCGTCGTCGGTAACGACAGAACCAAGGTCACCTTATCCGCACAGATTAAGAAATTCGTTCTTCTTGGGAACGTCGCAGTCATTTAGCCTTATTTAATTTTTATCGTACTCACTAAGTGGATGCTTACTAGAACCCACATCATGAGCGACATGTGGCCTTCGTGCGTCAGTGCGGACGGACGCCACAACATTGAGAATAACCCATATCTGACCTGGATGGGTTATTCACATTTGTGGGTCAACAATCACTCAACCAACTATGTGAATCTTATAAATGAGACCCACGCTCAAAGGCTCGAGGGATACGATTATTGGAGCGTGGTCGCATTTACAGAAGGTATTAATGCATGTTTATGATACCTATATCTGAATATGGACTTTACTAAGTCGTCTCTTGTAGACATTCCGCGGGTATCCTTAGCACTTACTTCCATCGTTCATCGATGAGTGCTTGTGGCGCTCGATGTTCATTCCTCCGCGAGCCCGCACTAGTTCTTGAAATGTTTAGTTGTAGCCAACAAGCGTCAGTGCTGATGCGAATAGAACAATGTTTCTTCTCTATCTCATTTCAGACATTTCTAAAATGTTAGATATAAGAAGTAAGAATGCATTAGGTTCAAAGCAGATATTCCGGATAGCTTCCACTTCTTGTAAACTCGTCGAAAGCAAAACACCATGATCGCAGTTTTTCATAGTCCCCTAGCACCTCAAGATCCATTAATTAAATCACATCACTGTCGCCGGCAGCGTCACCATTAACGAATCTTCCAGTGTGATTTGTCCTTTAAGCGGATATAAGCGCTCCATATTCTTTACAGTTCGCTGTACACAGACAACACTGATATGCCCCAGGACGTTTTGAAACTGTCGAGCCGACGAATTTAATAGAGAGACGCGAACTTGCCTAGCATCGTATACTGAGAAATCCGGCCAACCATACACGCAGCGCCGACGGGTTGATGGTGTTTGGACTTCATTTACGGTTCACGGTCCAGGGCGAAAGCAGCCAGCTAATACAGGTACACATGTAACATCACCGGCAGTGTCCGCGCCGTCAAACATTTCAAGAATACTGCATAAATAGACCTATCGGGTCAATCGGTTATGGCTTGACGAAATAGAGGTTGTCGTGCTGAAGAACAGCGACCTCGCTGATAAAATAATCAATCAAATCCAGGTTGACCATCTGGATCGCCTCCTGTTCAAATGTATCGAAAGCGAGAATCTAAAAACAATTCGTCCGGGGTGTGTGAAGCGGGGCGGGGGGGGGTTTAGGTACTACCCAGCCTTTTTTAGCCACGTATAGCGTCGTTAGACGCCACCACGTCTCGCAAAGCGCTGAAAGTGCTTGCTGAACGCGGCGCCGTCGCCGCCGCCGCCGCCTCTTGGCGGGACCTCGGATCATCTCTATTCTTGAGAGTAGCTTCGGGAATAAAAAGTCTGACAGAGTTCAGCGGTCGCTTTGGATTCTTGTTTCAGAAATTTTAGTCGCTGCTCACAAATATCACACGGCACTCGACAGCGCAATACACCCGACTCGCTTAAATATATGTAATACAAACTTCTAAACGCGGATTTTTCGTTTTAAATATTATGAAATATTATTTGTTGCGGAAACAGTTCCACCTTTATAATAAAAAATACGAAGTATTCGTTGTGCCGGCTTAGGCGAGGGTTAATGAACATGGTAGTCGTGTGAGTTTGAGGGACGAATGTGCCAGTCGTGCAAGTGTCTGGCTGGCAGCAAGATGATGTCAGTTCTGTGATAGGTGGTAGGAAAGTGATGGCTGTGCCGTTGAAGATAGCCACATAGATGAAGCTGTGTAGTGAGTGGCAGGCATCAAATCAACCCATGATAGACTGCGACGACGCTATTAAACGAACATGCGCAAGGAAAACCATGGTTGTATGCAATGGTACGTTCATTCATAAAGTGCAATGCAGAAATACAACTAATCTTATTTATCAGTGCTGCCACGCCGATGCCTTGGACACATGATATTTGAACAATGACAACTTAGTCCAGCAGTATTGGAAAGTGAGCTTTTGCAGAGGCGAAAAGTCGTTAGACGCAAAAAGACTCAGGTCGGCGCCCGTTCGTCCACTTCCACCCGTCGAGCACGCATTGGGGCTACATAAATGCTGAGAAATTGAATTCGTTGCCGTAGGCAGCTGTATCGACGAACATGTCGATCGGTCCATTTTACATTGGTTTGGTTTTAGTTCGACTAGGTATTGATCGTCTATACGCTCTGTCTAATCACCGATTAGAGATATTTTTTCACTGACATATTCAAAGAGGAGGTGCCTTAGGTGCCAACTTGACTTGTGATTACGTCAAGGCAGAAATGCATATTAAACCAATTGCCGCACTTAGCACCAACGGGGCAGTTTATATCATTGCACACGAAATTATTCTAGCTCTGGTTCGTCCTATCAGCAAATTCAGCTATACATACTGTCTTTCGTAGGATTGGACTATACTCGGCGAAATTTAGACGGGATTTAAGATTTTAGAGGCCCATATCGCTACATTCAGCGTCTGACAAATCATGCTGTGATAAAAATGGTTAATGTATCCTTTTCAGCAAGAACCCGCTCCCTCTAACAATTGGAGTCAACATTTTTGAGGAGGTGGCACTGGGACCATCGAGATCGTATTTTAATAGATTTGCTAAATAAATCTCCAACCAATTGCATCTATCCATGCTTCGTCCTAGACTGGGTAGTAGTGGCCAGGCGCGTGATGTGACAGCTCCCATAATGCTACCGAGATTCCCCAGAATGAAGAAGATATTTGGGCGTTTACCTGTTAAACTATTGAATGTGAGCTCATAAGGATAAGGCTTGTATCTACCATTACCAAACTGCAAGCATTGCAGTCAAGCTGTCAATGTTTTTCGTCAGATTTACGGTCCAAGTGGAGTCATTGCGTCAGTTGATAGCCCAACAACGTTAAACAACGTTATGATGGCGCGTCCAGTTAGTGCGGTTTCATCAACCTTGTTGATCGCAGTCTGAATGCACGTCCAAACTTAAACATAATTATGCGTTTCTCTACCAACTCAGACATTGATACTTAGATTTCTTAGGTTTCTACGATGAAACCCCAATGTAAACAAAAAGTAGGGATTTATGAAATTTTTATTTAAAAAAACATTTTGCTTAGCACAATGAGATTACCGTTTGCAAATCCCGCAGTTTTTCATGTGGACCAATACCGCCGCTTAACAGATACACTCGTTATCAGCCAATACATGGGTTGGAATCATAGTACACCATTTCACATGCAGCAAGACAGAATACTATCCAAAACAATAACTATTGTTTTAGAAAAACCACCACACACCTCCAGCTCACGAATCGTTAGTGTGAAGCCAAAAGGTCACCCGCGCCGCGGTGGCATCGGCCGCCACGTTCAGCAGTACAAGTTGAACGTTGAAACTGTCGAAAACGAACGGACGGGCCTTGCTTGTCTCGAAAACTCGAACAATATGCGCGTCACGGTGCCTCCGATCTACCCTACATTTGCAGCCAAGTCGTACCAAACCAAAAATGCGTCCAAATTCTTCTCTGATTTTCAACAGTAGGGCTAAAACATGAAAGTATGCTGTTATTAAACAAATCTTAATTTTTATGCTGGAACAATATGATAGTCGTCCAATTTACCCTCTATTCCCCCGTGGACATGCGCAGAATTTCGTTGCGCACCGCTTGTCAACCGACAACGTATATACTTGCAAATATATTGGGACGGTTAAGTACACTACATATGATAGTCGATTCCCTTTTTCGTGTCGCGAACGAGTGCCAACCTTTCGACATATCAGGCGACCAAAGCTTGAAACAATTAAGTGACAAGCACAACATGTCGGAGGCGCTCACCGACGATGAGTCGCTTATGTACTATAGCCAGCACAAACGCTGTGTCTTGATGGAAAGACGCATAGTGAACCGGTGTGGCTGGTTGGCTGCGATTTTACGCTCAAATACGGCAGTTCAGCAGGTAAATGTATGAATTGCTACTTTACTGTTATGAAGAGGTGATACACTGGTATATTTGAGTAACTGCAAGAGCACATGGGGGCAGCGAAAATGCTAACCCTGAGCCGGATAGCAGTCGGGGCAGTTGTGCGCTGGTTTGTAGTAAGTGGAAGACGGTGACAGTGGTGCAGCTCTGTTGCAACATTGCTTCCAATGTGTTCTCGTGGCCACTGAGGATGTCGGCAAAGATTTGGCACAACATACACAAGTTTTTGGACTGAAGTCGCAGCTCCAGATACGCCGTATATTCTTGCATCGTCAAGTCTCGAGAAACCGACGGGGATGGCGCTCGCCACGACTCTCATAACCCTTTAAGCAGCATCAAGAACGACAGTGGCGGCACTATCGGGTCGCCTAGCTACTGTACAGGTTCGTCGCGGAGGTGAGCTGTCCGTATTTGTCTTTGAAACATTCTCGTCGAGTGTCTCACCCCTGTCGGGTCAATGATAAAGCATGGTTGAATGCTCTCGCGTGTACCTTCGAGCAATGCGTTTAGAGTACAGCCTAGGTGGTCCGCGACAAAATGGGTACAAGGCGTCAACACGGCAGGGACCATGAAAGCGAAGACGAAGAGAAAGAGTATGAAGATAAATTTCATTTTAAAAGGTAGCTAAACGTAGAATCAGGGTACGCGCTTCGAGTTTTTGAGCTATAACAACAGTAAAAAAAGCTATATAAATCCGAATAGACAAAGTACAACTTGTGCAGTTATGTTGGCAGACGCACAGTGTAGCTTATTAAAGCCGGCAGCAAACGCCGAGCACGGACCCACGAGTCTACAAATATACGCTCAGTTAAACTCCCACATCATTACAAGGCATACGCTCTTTAGTTGGTCCAAATAACGTTACAGAATAAACATATCGGTAAAAGGAGATGGGTACAAGTCTCATGGAACATTTACGTGTAGTGTAGCTAAAACACGAAAGAGCGATGCAACATAAGTTACATAGTAACATCGCTGCGCGTCGTTCGTTATTATTTCACATTAATGTGTCTGATGACGCAGATAGGATAATGTCCCTGGCTGATGGGCAATCAAATGTCACACAGTAATGATCTAAGCTGCAGTCAAACAATGTTGTGGGGTTAGTTTTTCAAAAACAGTGATGCCATCATGAACATGAGGGGGTGACGAGGGTACTATTAACGAAAGCGAAATAGCGGCGGACAACCTAAACGTATAGATATCCATTCTTATTGTATTTAAGTCATAATTATACACATTATATTACTAAAATCTCACAATACAGTAAGAAAAAAATACACTTTCAGTCAACGATTCATTTATTACAGAAGGTACCCCGAAATTTTGATCCAGCTATGCCGTGCATACTGCTGTGATGCTCGAGTGGATTGACAGAGCAACTTGTAAGCTAATTCAAATTTACTAGTTTTGATCTAATATTTACGGTTTTGCATTTTTGGTCAAGGTTACTGATTTTTTATGCTGATATTAACTTCTGTCTTTATTGTCAAATCTGGAGGTCAAGCGTTAATTCATGCCGTCTCCTTCATCTAGATAGTCTTAAGGTGCATAAGATGGATACGGTCCACGCCGAGCTGCAAGGACACAGTTGTACGCAAGTGGAATTTGTGCCCCCGGGTGTCACGGGTATAGGTCATACGGTCCACGCCGAGCTGCAAGGACACAGTTGTACGCAAGTGGAATTTGTGCCCCCGGGTGTTACCGGTATAGGTGAGCCCATGGATGTTGCAGTGATGAAGCCGTTCAGGATCACATTTGGTACGTTGTATGTTTAATTGCGCATTCTATTTTTTATACTCAGTGTTTTATGATGTGCTAGCTACGAGACGTTCACGCAACGAACCCGTTTCCGAGCACGCCTGATAAAAGGCGAGCACTCTTATCACGTTTCGTGAGTAGATGGTGGGAAAATGTTTCTGCAACTACGACTAAGGTATGGACCTCCCGATAAGGATGGCAGGTTTCGACTTGAGAAAGTGTCTGACGCAGTTGCTCCTATAGTGCACTCCACGGACCAACCTAATAGGAACTGAAAATATAAACTTACTTTGGAAGGTCTGTCATTAAAGGATTATGTGAACTTTGCCTTTTTTTACCGTCTCTTTCGGATTTAACGTACTGTCGCAGTCAATCCGTATGTCTCACATAATCCGCTTTATACTGTAATCTAGGGCGGAGGAATCTGAGCTATTCACTTAGTTTCTACAAAGACAAAACTTTTAGACGCCCATTACGAAAAACCTCAAAATGATGGCTTAGTATAATTTCTTGTTGCGTGGTCTCATTTGTAGGTTCACACACTAGTGTGGTTTTATCCATGGAGAGCCGGCGAACTAAAGGAGAGACTCCAGGTTACTAACTCGTAGTTCAGTGGATACATTGTTTACCAAGGCAAAATTGGAGCTGACAACTACAACTTTGCTAATTCAAGCTCGCAGAAGTATAAATCAGATCCGTTTGTATAGGTGAAGTAACCATATTTTTCAATATATTTTCAAAGACAAGCTTTTCTTAATGTGGATTTTAGTCCAGCTTAAAGAGCAAAATCCCCCTCCATCGGCAATCCCCAAAGACCCGCACAAGTCGCAAGCTCGTGTGCGAGTGGTGGAGGCACACAGGCAAGGACGAGATCGAATGCTCGTTGCTGACTGCAACGACATCGTGCAGCGAGGGACACCCCAGGTCAGGAAGACAGGCGAAGTGCAAGCGACGAGCACCAAGTGCACGCCCTAGATAGAAGAGGCGCTCGTGCGCTCGATCTTCCCTTGATGGAAAAGGCGCTCGTGGGATACCTCGAGGAGGACTGCCAGTGCACGCTCTCGCAGATGCGTGACATGCTCCGCTTTGATTTTAATGTACTTCATTGATCAGTCCGAAGCTGTGTAATAAGCTCTGCTCCGTGAACAATGTACGCACTGACACTCTGTTTGTCATGGTTCTGCCTTACATGTATTATTTATTTATTTTGAATAAGAGTTACGAATGGAGCCGAAATCATGCAACAACGAGATAAATATCGAAAAAAGAATGGTCTTTGCTAAGGCCCTGCTCAAACATGAGCATATTGGTTCATTCATTGTATATTACGATAAGGCTAATTCAAATATTTACTTTAAGCGCTGTCGGGACAGCGAAGTGATTCGTGAGAGAGCCGTTGCCAAGCTCCTGCCGTCGAAAGAGGCCAGTCTCCAGCTTAAATGTGCTATCTCGCCAGAGATTGGCAAAGTGCACAACGAGAAAAGGGGAGATCATTTGTATGGATGTTAATGCGACTTTGTGTAGGCTATTTACGAACCCATGAAGGTCCACGACGTCTATCGCACCGAGTTCGCCAGGAAAAATATTTTCAGCGTTTTGGATCGAAGACCTCCTTCCGTGAAAGGGATTACCTGAAGCTGTTACGTCTTAGGGTCTTATTCGCCCATGTGCAATCTTATTGAGGGTTCGTTTAAAGGTGGCTTGATTTGAGGAATGCTAACATTTATATAATTTTATTGTTCTGCTATTTATTTTAACCATTGCAGGATGTTTTAGTGTCTTAAAGCACACATTAAAGCCTTCTTTGCTTTAAGTCACGTCGAGATGTTTGACGCGCCACATGGGCAGAAATCCGAGCTGCGGATGAAGCTACTTGAACGGGCGGACGAACACTGCATGCCCTGCATGACACTGAGATTGGTAAGCATGCTGGCACGTCTTTGTTCAACCTCCCTCGCAACTGTTATTCAAGGTGGTCCAATGTAATACGGAACGTAGCGGGTTAGCGTTGGACTAAATCTACATTGGTTTGGACTAACTGTTTAAATTTAATTTTCTAACAACAAACTTAAAAAAACGGGTTTTCTTTGTACTGCGGCGAGCTTGACTTGGCAAGGGTGTAGTCAACTGCAACAAAACTTAACTTTACATATATATGCTTCCGTAAACTAACGACTCCATCTTGAGCTCTGCAATTAATATATTTATGGTGCTGTTAAGGAATTAGAACATCCGGATGTGCAACGTGACGAGGATTAACGTCGGAAAAGGGGCCGTCACGAGACAAATCGTGTCACCGTGACCAATTGTGTCGCCTATCTCATCAACAACAACATGCGGGGTAGACAACTCAGCGGACAAGAGGTTCAAGATACCATCACCTACCTCGTCGGACCACCGGGATGGCCAGGCGAGGCGACAAAAGCCACAATAGGGAAATTCAGTGGATTAACCACCGGTGGCGCAGCAGCTGGTTTCGTCATCACCGCCGCTGGTAATGCTATAGCAGCACCAAGATGACAATTGCGACTCCAGCAGCGTCACCACCGTCCGTGGTATCTGTGTCAACTGGTTAAGCCAGTACGTTAATATGTACTTGTCCTCCATGGGTATAAAATAATTCGTCTTCTGGTTTCGGAGGATGGGGTACTCTTTGCACCGTCAAGAGTTTTCAAGGCACCAAACTATAAAATTTACACTTGAAACACCCTTTAAAAACACCCATACGCCTGAGAAGTCCGACGCCATCCTTTTCGACTCTCGACGACGACGATTTGGTACCGACCACATTTTAGCCAAATCAGTAAACATTCAGATAATGCGATTAGTCACAACCACCCACATAAAAACACGCTTACCAGTAACCACATCATTGCGCGCCCCAACAAGATGTATTTTGATCACGTTGAACGCCCCAGCCGGAGGCCACGAAACCTCGACTTGGGGCTGACGCACTCACAAATGAGTTCAATATGTACTGCATCATAATAGTGATCCTGTTTAGTGCCTCCTCTCCATTACTCTAGCTCCTCACCCCGCGCGATTTCAGTGTCTGCATTAGTCCTGAAGGCCCGTGTCGGCTTATCGCTTCGGAAAAGTGTCCATGGCATACAGCATAGCAGTCTGGTCAAGATCGATATGATCTACGTCCATTCGAATCCAGCTTGTGCATGCAATATCTTTGAGTGCATCTCTTCGCGGCTCATTTTTCGAAGACGCATCTTTCTTAGAGATGGAAAACGCCGCATGTAACTTTACAATGCAAGCTAAAGGGGGTCACTGATGCAGCTGTTTATCGACCGAAAATGACCGGAAATTTGGCAGCGGTACTCGATCCCAGGCTGTAACGGAGAGTCGGGGTCGTGACTCCAGCAGGGCTGCTTTGGTTGCACTCAGCGACGCGCATCAGTATCAGCTTCTTTCATTCAAGCCCCACGGGTGAAGAGTCTCGGGATGTCGCGCGCCTTGATACTCGTCCTTCGTCTCGTTCATACGATAAGCTGCGAAAGCGGACAGTGGCAGACCATCCAATCCCCCATAGTGTTGGCATAAAAGTGTTTAAATATTTTCTATTCAGAGAAGTGCGATTTTATATATGTTATGTTTTGTATGGGTATACCGGCTGTCATCCATGAAACAGCGCTCTATTTGGTTATTTTCTGTATTTCGGACCCACGAAATCCCGCCACGAAGCATAGGCGCGCGTGTAGACCCTCGATGAAGGAGCTCGTTGAGTTGCCGTTGAGAAACGCAGCGTTTGCGTCAGCTGTAGTGCTGTAGCTCGTCGCTCTCTTCGCTCTCCGTCTCGTCGCGCTTGTTCTCTGACGTAGTAGAAGGCTGTTATTAGAGTTAACCCCTTACTTCCCGGGACAAAAGTGGGGGGTATATTTTGTCTCTTATGTTGGA
>JAIKVB010000433.1:0-26653 GCA_024679045.1 Phytophthora brassicae | reverse complement strand
TCACCATCTTCCATGTGTAAAACGAGGCCGAAATTTGGTACAAACTATTATGGCCAGTACAATAATTGTATGAAATGAATTTTCTCTACATCTTCTACGCTCCGTAATACACAGTGCATAACGTAAACCTCAACTCGCTTTTTCGACTCTTTTTCTATTTTCTCCCATTACAACGCATCACTTAATCCCGACCGCAGCTTCACATCTGCTTCGTCAACTTGCCATTCCAGAAATTGCTCATTAAACAATGGAAGACCGCGCGACGTCCACGGCCACGGCGGCTCTGCAGCTGCCTATACTACCTCTGGACGGTAAGGTGCTCTTTCCCCGGACGTATCTGCGCTTGGCCATTACGTCGACATCAGCGCTGCAGCTGCTGAAAGATTTAGTGTGGGAGGTTCGCGACCCCAAGACGTCACGTCGGAGCGGGGGCGACTCTACAGCCGCCACGTCCTTGACACTTGCCATCTTCACACGTCGCAGCAGTGCAGAAGGTGGTGCAGACGCGCAGCAGGTGCTGGCGACGACTGCTGAGGCGAAGAACGCTGTGTACAGCGTCGGGACGGTGGCTCGTGTCGTGCAGCTTACACGAATGCAGGGCGGCGTCCCTGGACTCTCTGTGCTGGTACAAGGACTGCACCGAGTGCAGCTGCAAGATTTGGCGCAGACTCGGCCGTACCTGGTCGGCTCGGTGCAGAGGCTTGTAACTCCGACGCCGGGGAAGGACAAACCCTCAACACTAACGTTGGAGCAGCTGGCGCTCCGACTGAAACACTTGACGCAGGAGTATCTTGAGACGTCCAAGAGTGCTCCTTTACTACGGAGAAGTAACGGTCTGGTGGGCGCTATTGGCAACTCGTCAGCGGGAGAACTGGCCGATGTGGCTGTGTCGTACTTAAACGTGGGTGTGGACGAGAAGCAACAGGTGTTGGAAGCGGTTCCCGTGGCGTTGCGCTGTGAACGAGCCATCGCGCTTTTGGAGCAGGAGACGGAGAAGACGCAACTGCGACGTAAAATTCAGAACGAAGTGCAGGACAAGCTGGAAGGAACGAGAAAAGAATTCTTGCTGAGACAGCAGCTTGAGGCTATTAAGAAGGAGCTGGGCGAAGCCGGAGACGATGGCGCTGGTGGTGATAACGCCAGCGAAATTAAATTACTGGAAGATCGGCTGAGTGCTTTGACATTGGAACCCAAGGCTGCAAAAGTCGCACTGCGAGAGATGCGCCGTCTGAAAGGTATGACTGCTATGCAACCAGAATATGGCATTTTGCACAACTACCTCGAGTTTTTCTCGGAGTTGCCTTGGAATACTTCCACTGTTGATTCGTTGATGGTGGAGCGGGTCCGCAAGCAGCTGGATGCGGATCATTATGGACTGGACAAAGTCAAGAAACGGATTACAGAGTACATTGCTGTTCGCAGTCTAAAGAAGGATATGCGTGGACCAATTCTCTGTCTGGTGGGGCCTCCAGGTGTCGGTAAAACGTCACTTGGACGCTCAATTGCTACTGCTACCAACCGCAAGTTTGAAAGGGTAGCGTTGGGTGGAGTTCATGACGAATCCGAGATTCGAGGCCACCGTAAAACTTACGTTGGGGCGATGCCAGGCTGTATACTAAATGCACTACGCCACGCTGAGACTAACAATCCCGTGTTGCTTCTGGATGAGGTAGATAAACTGGGAAAGGATTTCCGAGGTGATCCAGCGAGTGCGCTGTTGGAAGTTTTGGACCCTCACCAAAACAACACGTTCACAGACCACTACCTGAATGTACCTTTCGATTTGAGTGGCACATTATTCCTTGCAACAGCCAACAGCTTGGACACGATTCCAGGCCCGTTGCTTGATCGCATGGAAATTATTGAACTCACTGGATATAGCGTTGAACAGAAAGTGGAAATCGCTCGACGCTATCTTCTTCCCCAGCAAATTGAAGCCAACGGGCTTCGTAAAGATATGGTTCGCGTTTCAGACGAGGCGCTTCGTTATCTCATCATGCGGTACACTCGAGAAGCGGGGGTTCGTGATCTGGAGCGCCAGGTTGGTGCATTATGCCGATATGTGGCTGTTGACGTCGTGCGCGAACTGGATCAGGCCGATCAAGCTCAAGTAGAAAACACTGACAAACCTGACGGTGCCGCTAATCGACTGGCGTCGTTTGACCAAATTTTCATCGACAAGAAAACGATTCGCTCCATTCTAGGACACGAACTTGTATTTAATGAAGTGGCTCTTCGCTCGAGTGTTCCTGGAGTGGCGACTGGCATGTCTTGGAGTACAGCAGGTGGATCGATATTGTTTGTTGAAGCCTCATGCACACGATCGAAGAAGGCAGCAACGACTGGGTCGGCACTTATACAATCAACTCCCACCCTACAGTTGACTGGCAAGTTGGGCGATGTTATGAAGGAGTCAGCACAGCTTGCACTCTCCTGGTTGATTGTGAACGCACATTTGATTGAGTTTCCCCGTGACGAGAGTAATACAACGAATACTGGTGTGTTTCCTGGGTCGAATGGGCTGTCGATGGATGACATCACAAACGTTCATGTTCATTTTCCTGAAGGAGCTATTTCAAAGGACGGCCCTTCAGCTGGAGGAGCGATTGTGTGCGCCCTACTGTCGGTGATTTCGGGTCTACCTGTTCCTGTGGACATTGCTATGACTGGAGAAATTACTTTACGTGGAGTGATTCTACCAGTTGGTGGAATTCGAGAAAAGGTGTTGGCAGCTATTCGTGCTGGAATTAAGCGTGTGATTTTACCACGTGGAAACAAAAGCGAAGCTGAAGAGTTGCGCAAAGAGTTTGTTGGAGTATCAACTGATAATGCACGCGATCGTGACCACGTTAAAGATCGTGTGCAATTGCTCTTTGTGAGCAACTTGCGTGAGCTCATTCAGCTCGTCTTTCACATGAAGGTTGGTGAAGATAGCGTACGGCGAATCGAAGATGCAAACTCAAGCGGAAGCGTCGATTACTCGTCCGACCCGTTGTTACTTAGCATGCTCTAGCGATGTGATTTCATCTGTTTTTATTGGGTTTCAAACTCTCTTCGTTTTACAATCTTGAACAACATCACAAGTTAGTTGATTATCTCGTTAGCGTTCAAATCTTCCTCTTGGTACTATTATGAACCATACACAACCCGCCATCTTGGCTCTTTCGCCTTGTTAAATCTCGCTTTAGTGGTGGTCAGTGCTGAGCGGGTGGAAGGCGTTTGTGACGTAAGGGTAGTATTCAACCTGCGATGAGCCAGCAGAACCTTCTTCAAGACCTGAGAACTGAGCTGGCTGAAGGTGGGCGTATTTTTTTGACAGCACGGAGCGCAATTTCTTGTCTTTACCCGAGTGGGGCTGATGGAAACACTGTCGTTAGTATTTGAACCACGTAGAGGTGGGCGTATTTTTTTGACAGCACGGAGCGCAATTTCTTGTCTTTACCCGAGTGGGGCTGATAAAAACAGTTTAGTTAGTATTTGAACCAGGTGAGATAGAAATTTAAGTAACGTACTTTGTACATGGCAACAACAAAGTTCACCGGAAGACCGTAACGAAGCACAGACTCCACAAAAACGCGAATCATCTATACACAGAACAGAAATAATGTTAGTCACAGCTTTTCGACACAAAACAATGATTGCGATTCCCACCTTAATGTGCATCCACGCAATGAACGTCTCTCCAAAGTGGGCTTTGCACCAACGAATGAGAGCTGACCACAGTCGATCCACTTCAACTTCCAGTTCGGCAATAGCTTCTTCATTGGACGCATGGCTTGTTGGGTCGAAGCTGAACTCACGAACCATGAAACGTTTCTCCTTGGCGCGCGTCTTAAACTCCTCAACGTAATCCACAGTACTGCCCGCCTCGAAATTGCCTTCTTTGTCCACAAATCCCGGTTGGTACTGGCCCTTTAGCAGTGTCACCGTGTAGACGGCCGAGTCGCCTTCTTCCATCAATTTGCGCGACGATCCAGGCACCACAGGCGATCCGCGCACATTTCCTCGCGATCCCTTCGGGCCGTACTCAGCAATTTGGTCGCCGATCTGGGCGTACTCGTGCAACCACTGCTCCTCCAGGTTCTTTGGCACAATCACCACCAAAGTCTGTAAGTACTCGGTGTTCACAAAGTCGGACGTTGACACGACGTCGGGGGTCAGGAGGTCGTTCAAGTTCGCCACCATTAAATTGCCACTACCACATCACGAAGCATAAATGTCAATCACTATAAAAGCACTACAACCCCACTATCAACGTACCCCTTCTTACGCTGCATACCAATGAGCTGCTGCTTTTTCTCTGCATAACGAGTACTCAGTTGTTTTAGTTCTTCTTCAATCTTCCCCACTGACTGAAACATAAACAAACCACCATCAGTCAGTTTAGTCCTTAGCCCGTTCCAGCTCACCATTCACCGTACCGATTGGATAATGCTGACGATCTCCGGAAGCGGTCGACGATGCGGATGCTTGGCCTCGTCCCACGAAAAGAAGCTTAAATAGCGCTCCACAGGCACTAAGTTTTATTCACAAACAGTAAGTAAAAGTAAAAAGTCAATTAATTCCATCTCAAGTCAATTGTTTTGTCAAGTGCTGTACCTCCATCCACTGTAAGTGCTTGGTCGCCCTTGTTGAGGTCGTGGAATTGCCGTTCGATCTTACGCACGACGCTCTCAATCACGAGGTCCACACGGTTCAAGTCGTCGCTCAACGCCTGCAGTCGAAAAACAAAGTCAGTAGACAGCTCGCGCACGCTCTTTTTACACTGAATTAGCTGACGCACCATGAGCGAGTCCAACGTTCCAACAAGCAAATCCGACGGCAACTCCACACGGACGCAATCTGCAATAAAAAAGAGATAATTAAATATAAGAGAAGATTAAAGTAGGAACCAAATAGACGGAAGATCTACCGGCGTAGTCGTGGCGACTGGAAGCAGTTTCCGCCTTAAGAGACAGGAAAGTTGTCTCGGACGAGCTGTTGCCCTCATTGGGCACGGATACCAACCACACACTCATGACGTAAGAGGTCTCTCCTCTCTGCTTCGCTTCACCTGGAAATGTCTTTGTATTGAGATCCTTTTTCGATGTTTTCGGAATTAGCCGGAATCGTACTTTACAGGGGACGTAGTTGAAGTTGTCCTGCATTTGTGAAGACGAAATGCCTTCCAAGTACGGTAGACGTCTTTTAATTGCAGCCAGAAAGGAAGAGATGGCAAAACTACAGGTAGTGATGTCTGTAAATGGTTTTAATGGCAGGTTTCAAACCACATCTTGGTTGAATCTTTCGAGTCAATATGGTGGCACTGTCTTTAAGTGAAAGGTGAGGATAACTGCGACTTTTGTATCACAATGTTGCTTAGTTAAGCGACTTGCGTCCTGTAGCGTTGTACTGGTAAAACTTGTGCTGCGTGTAAATAAGTCGATTGACAAGTTCAGTGTATATATTCTGACATTATTTCGATAACATACTACAGATTCTGTCAAAAGCCAAAATGGTTCGTGAGCGCCGAAGTGGTAAGTTTGTGGCGCGTGTTAGACCCCATAGACGACGTACTAATGACGATTAGGACATGAAAAACATCGCGCCTGAGTAGACAGCCAGTCTTCGAAGCGCACGTGTGCTCGATCGCGTTCCAGGTCAAGGGACAGATCCAGCAGGTAAGTTTCGTCATTTAATCCCCAAAACCGCCAAGTAGCTCACTATTTACCCTATAGCCGCAGCACCCGACGGTCAAGAGAGAGAGGACGCCATCGCTCACGATCACCTCGAGGACGCAGCCACGGACGAAAGCACCGACGTCACTCTTCAGTTTCGGACTCTTCGTCGTCTCGGAGCAGAAGCCGCTCATCCTCGTCGGATTCAAGTGAGAAGAAGAAGAAGAAGTCGCGTCACTTAAAGAAGAAGAGAAAACATCGCAGCTCGGACGAAAAGAAGTCTTCCAAAAAGAAGAAAAAGAAAGACCAGAAGAAGAAGCACAAGAAGAACCAAAGACATGAGGACAACTCGTCTTCTTCTTTTTCTTCTTCATCCGACGAAGGAACGATCCGTAGTGCCATTTCGGGGAAGAAAATTAAGCGAAAGTTGGACCGTTCGTCAGCTGACTTGCAACACCAAAAGAGTCGTCAGCAATTGCTGCAATTTTACAACGGAATGTTCGATTAATCTTCAGGCAGAGCAGAAGCTGTTGGAGAAAATCAATCAGAAATGAAATTGTTTACTGGAAAGGTACACAAACTTTGTACTACGGGACTGTAGTAACTCTATCTAGCTCTCCGTCTTGTTGTTGTAGGCGTTAAGCCCGTATGTCAGAACCTTATCCTGAATGTCTTTGCGATCGATGGGGCAAATGGTCATTCGCACAGCGCAAGACGCACAGAGAACTTGGTGGCGACAGGGAAGAAGAACGACCGACACCGGCTGATCGAAGCACACGACACAAAGTTCTTTTTCACGGTGTTTCTTCATAGCCGCCTTGTATCTGACCCGGAGAGCAGTACGGACTTGCTCCATCCCGTGTACAAGCTCGTTTTCCAACGCTTCTAGCTCGTCCACACTGCGGGTAGCCAAAGCTTCATCCTCACCGCGAAGAGCAGCATTTCGAGCTTCCAGACGAGCATTTTCTCGGCGAAGATCGTCTGCAGTCGTCTTCAAGTTATCTTGGTACTCGACCGTGAGTTTAGCCTGCTGCTTTGCAAGAGCGATGCTGCGGTCGTTCAACCGAATCTTCATCGCGTTTCGCTGGGCTTTCTGCTCGCTTTGAACAGCGGCACTTTCCAAATCCGCAATGTAAAACGAAAGACGTTCGTTGTCCTGAAACTTGTTGCGAAGTTTCATAGCCAAAGTCAGCGATCGATCCAAAGCAGAACGAAGTAGCACTGCGCGAGCTTCATGTAATTCTGATACTAGATCAGCATCGAAGTTTACCTGCGTGGTTTGATCATGCGTCATCGAGACCACTTCAGTGAATGTCGGTTGCTCGTTTTTTTCGGGAAGTGGACGATACGCTGCTGTGATAGCCCGGAGACGCTCTGGAAAGGACTTCGGACGGGTTTCAGGCTCGGCAAACGCCCACTTGATCGTCTTCTTGATAGACTCAGTTGATGGGGGTGAAGAGTACTGGGGTGGTGCATTGACAAACCAACTTTGGTGAGCTGGCGACAGCAGTGAGACGCGGATGGCTTTTTGACTGTATCCTCCTGATGAAAGCTCGGAAGCGCTGGTATCAGCTAGAAGTGATTGGACTTTTGCAGTGTCTTTCAGGTCGGATGACACTTCAGTCTCGTTGCCGCAGACAAGAAGTGGTTCCTGTTTCGGTACTGTCATGTCAGACGCTGCTTCCATATCGACTTCAGGCTCGAAATCCACCTCATCGTAGCTTGTGTCTGATAGAATTTCTTCATCGCTCACCAAACTCCACTCGTCTTCACTTCGGCTTGTCATAGTAAAAATGCAGGTGGATCTACGTAGAGGACTTGAGCTGTAGAAAGTAAAACCCAAAGTGATATCCTCAATCAACTTGTACGTACATTGCAATTCCAGTATGGTATACGCGCATATCCATGATATGCCCCACCTCAAAATTGCACCACTCTCCCGTCCATCTGATTGACAATGAGATCCGCATCTTTGCTGAGTAGTGCAGAAATCAATTGACAAGACGAAATAGAGATCACCACATGATAAACATATCTGCCACATTTGTTCGCGATGATTGGTATTATTGTGAATCTACAATAATAATACCGGTACCGTCATTCTCGTACCAAAAATATGTATGACAGTTGGTCGTTAGTTGAATGCCCCCGCCACATGCTCTTGATCGCGCACCGCCTGGATCAGCATTAGATTAAAGTCGCCTGGGTTGTCCATGAACACCTGATGTCCAGACATGGGTACCAGGCGGAAAACGGCATAATGGGTCTTTTCCAGCCGTCGAACAACCGCCGCACCAAATTCCGAGTTCATCCAATCCATACCACCGCCGTACATGATGGTAAGCGGGACTTGAAGTTTCTCTGGCGTCAGAATGCTATCCAATGCTCGGCGTCTCGCACTTGCTCCCTACGCACACGGAAGTAAATAGTTGGTAAACTGCCATATACCAACGTACAGTATAGACAGGCTTACCGGATGCAAGTGTGTGTAGAATGCAATATCACCTGAAGCGTGGAGGGCCCAGTTGTGATAACAATAATCTGTAATGAGACCAAAGTCCACTTCTCCAGACCGTACGATGTTTGTTACTGGCGTCCATTTAATACGCTGCCGCCATGACCATCGAACAAGTCCCGGGCCTAAGGGGCCAGCGAACCGGATCGCACTCTATAAAATCAAGAAAATGAGGTTAATTGACAGATGAAAACACGAACTTCAGGAGACATACCATTGGAGTAATGTAGAACAACGATGTGAGTTTCAAAAATGACGGGAGGTCCTCATTTTGCAAGCCACTGCTGTTTACCCCAGCAGGGGAGATCAAGATAAGGTGTTCAATACGTTCTGGGTACTTCTCTGCAAAGTAAGTACTGTACATGGCCTAGAAAAGTGTACCAACATGCAATGATCCAGATTCAGTCTCGAGAACGGTCTTACCACACTAACTACTCATTGCCCACGTACCCCCATCGAATGGCCACATAGAATGAAGCGATCAATGTTCACCTCACGTCTCCAGTCTTCTAGTGATTCAACAAAGAAGTCATCCATTTCATCATCTGTCTTGGGATGCCATTTCGGGCGCTCAGATCGTCCAATTCCTTTCCATTCCACTGCATACTACAAGTCATTACGAGACACCAATGCTATTAATCTCCAGCTCATCAATTCCACCAATAACACTAAAAACATACCACATTAAAAGCTTTCGCAAGCGTTTGCAGATTCTGTAAGCAAAAAAGCACGACACAAACATCAGCATTCCTCACAAACTCTTTTCAATCCAAAATTCACCACTTACCGCTGCCCAGAACGCGTTTCCAGCCATATAACCGTGTACTAAAACCAAGTTGCGAGGTGGCAGCTGCTTGCCATCTCCGCAGTAAGGCACGTGGATCGTTCCCAGTCCTGCTACCTTCGTCTGCTTGAAATCCGTGACCAGATATTGCTCGTAAATCTTTCTCTCCACTTTCTCTAGTGTCTTCACATCCGATGGTAGCCATAAATGAAGATTACAGATGGACAGCCACACTGGGAAGACACAGCACAGAACCGCTAGAGAGTCCACTATGGATTTCTCAGTGGTGCCGCTTTCGAGATTCGTGAGACTGATGCGGACGATGGCGTAAACCACGAGTGCCGCTGTGACGACTGCATGAACGACGTGGCTGTCGTGACGCTGCAGCAGTGAGAGCACTGCACTACCCACAGTAATGACGAGTGGCCAGTCCAGTAGCCGCACGGGAATGTGAGGGATGCAAAGGTACAAAATCCACGTGATGACGACTGCCACAACTGCTGCAGGTCTCGTGGGAAGTGTGAGTAAACGGCCAACAATGCCCCAGAATGTCAGCAGCAGCACGAACAAAGGCGAGAGTACCAACAACGTCGTGCGCATCCACGGCGAGCGGAACAAGGCAGGCGGACCAGGCTTTGGAGACACAGGCTCCTCTTCAAGGCTGGAAGTCATGGGGAAGTGTCGGCGAGAGTGCAAATTCGTTTATGATGTACATGCATTATGATTGCATCATAGCTTTCAAAAATAGATAATGTATGTAGAGTAAAAATGTTTTTTGTATTTACTACCGGTACATCTCCGAAATACCTATTTATCCGAAAAATAGTCCTCGCGCTGCAGCAACTTATTGTTTGTAGCGAACTATTAGAGATTAGACTAACGATGTAATAGGAAGAAGAAAATGCTCGAGACCGTTGGGCGTAGATACATCAAGAAGAGTTTGCGGATATCAAGCACTTTCTTTGGGTGATCGTTTCAGTGCACGCTTTTCACATTGTATACTTGGTTCCAGTATAGACATGCCAAAATGACGGGTTTAATGTTTTTAAGTTTTTTCCGGTGGATTTGTTATTTAGAGGGTATTTACCGGAAGAAACCGTTCATGCTATTTTGTTCGATTTCTGTAGCGTATTCGGGATATCCCTCTCGCACTAAATTGATTTGATGATATTCAGCCAATAAATGCACGCCACTTTAAGATTTAAATTATTTGATTGGTCAATCTATTGAATAGTGCACTGAACTGATACCGTGCACTGAACTGATTTTTTAAGCTACCGTATTTTTGTCGTTGAATCCTGTTCCTGTCAAACACCCATTTTTTACGGAATTAGCTCATGCTGGCAGCGTAATCAAAACCAGCTCAAGCAATCAAATTCACCGGTGCGACTTTGCAGTACATGTCTCCCAGTCGTGCACAGCCATCGTAACGACGCGGTTAAAGGCGCTCGGGTTGTCCATGAACACCTGGTGGCCTGAAAGCGGCACAACGCGGAGAGTTGCATAGCGATTAGCGTTCTGAAGACACTCTACGACAGCTTCGCCATGCTCTTTCGGCATCCAGTCGGGTCCACCACCGTATATGAACGTCACGGGCAACGACCATTTCTCCGATACAATGATCTCGGACAGTGGCGTACCCCGAGCGGCCGCACCCTAGAAGTCACACAAATCCAGCAGAGCGTCAGCAGTTAGTGCTGCGCAACGCAAGAAGTATAACAACAGCGTACCGGGTGCAAATGTGTGTGCACCGCGATGTCTCCCGATGCTTTGAGCGCCCAATTGTGGTAGCAGTACTTCGCGAAGAGCTCGAAATCGATCTCGCCCATGCGGATCGCATTACTAGGAGGGGTCCACGAAACGCGCTTCTTCATCATCCAGTGGACCAAACGCGGGCCTAAAGGACCCATTCCGCGAGCCGCCGACTGCAAAATGGATTTGTACACGATTGGAAGTATTAGTTCATAAGATTGTAAGAACTATGATGTCGTCCTACCATTGGCGTTAGGTGAAGTGCAAACGCAAGTCGTCGACTAAGCGGAAGCTCCGAATGGGTTAATGAAGACGCATGAACACCAGCCGGTGAAACTAGGATCACGTGTTCTAGCGCCTTGGGGTATTTGGATGCATAGTACGTTGCATACAATGCCCCCATTGAGTGTCCACAGATGATAAACCTGTCCAACTGATGACCACAAAAAGCCGTACTCACAGTCAGAAACACAATGCAGTAACCCTTGCCATAACAACAAATTTACCTGAAGTTCCTTCCTCCACTCCTCAAGTGACTCAACAAAGAATGCGTCTGCCTCAGCAGAATTCTTTGGTTTAAACACCGGACGTAACGACCGTCCAATACCTTTCCACTCCACAACGTACTGGATACAATATAGCACTCGTTAGTAAACACTCAAATTGTATCGTTAAACTCGCACAGGCTCCATGTACCACATCAAAGGCCTTCGCTAAATCTCGTAGATTCTGTACGTCAACATGTCAGTTATGAAAAGCAATTTTCCCCTTTTCACAAGCAACAACACAAGTCACCTACTGCAGCCCAAAACGCATTCCCTGCGCCATATCCGTGGACGAGCACAAGCGTGTGTGGTTGTTGCGTAGCGTCCTCTATAGTACAAGAGACGTGGACTGTCCCAAGCCCAGCCACTGTACTCAGCTCAAACGCATCGCCCAAAAAGCTTTCATAGATCTGATGCTCCACTGTATGAAGAATACTCTCGTTCGCTGGTAGCCACAGTCTCAAACGACTCATAGAGATCCACACCGGCACAAAGCACGCGAACACCACAAACGATTGAGTTTTTCCCAGTGTACAAGAAGCGACATACTGTAGCATAACCACCCAAACCGACAGATGCAGCAATGGGTTCGTGGGTATCATGAGGTTCAGCGCTAGAGCCGCAGACGTTGCAACTGGAAGCTTCATGGGAACAGCTCGCGTTTCCCACAAGTCGCACGTCCAGGGCGTCCATAGCAACAGCAGAGCGAGTACAGGCACACGTCTCACTGGCATCGTGAAGAGCAGACCAAGAGTGGCCCATACTACCGCGAAACTGAGCCACAAAGGCGACAGCACCACGGTTAGCAGCAGCTTCGTGCGTGGCATCTTTTTTTCTGTTTGAAGTTATTGTACCCCTAAAGTGTACCCTAGGATAATTGTACCCCTGAAGGGCACCATGGGGTACGTAATTATTAATTTTGGCGGGTTATGGAAGCCAAGCTGCTAACGTGGGGTGGGGCGCTCTTCCTCCTGCGCTACACGCTAGGAAAGCTGCAGATCCAACGAGTGGACGTCGATGCTGAAGAGAAGAATATTTTGCTGCGTATTTGCAGCGTTGATACTGACGCTACGTTGCCCGCTGACGCGCGTCTCGTAGCTGCTAAAGAAGTGGAAGACACCGACCTAGCAACGTTAGTTGATTTTACGACTTTTAAAGCTCTATTTTGGCGTTTTAACATTTTTATTGTTTTATGTGATAATTATCCAGATTTTATCCGGTGTTGGTTTTCCAGGCTTTACCAGACGCAGAAGTGGCGACTAATTTGAGTTCTCATGCGGTTCGTAAACACCAAAAACGTCAACGATCTACGACAGAAACACAAGCAATTGCAGGTGATGATGAAGCTGATTTGACAGATTTTCAGGCTGGAAGGCGTTTATTTTTTTACATTTTATACGAGACGGAGGCTGGCGACATTGGTTTGCGGTTCTTAAATGTGGTGGAAGTTCCTGTACGCAATGGAGAAAATGGTGAGGAAGATGCTGAAGTTACTGGAGACGAGAACCGACTGCATGCTGATTTGACAGATTTTCAGGCTGGAAGGCGTTTATTTTTTTACATTTTATACGAGACGGAGGGTGGCGACATTGGTTTGCGGTTCTTAAATGTGGTGGAAGTTCCTGTACACAATGGAGAAAATGGTGAGGAAGATGCTGAAGTTACTGGAGACGAGAACGGACTGCAGTTGCAAGTTTTTCTGACGGATGGGCCGTTTGTGCTTCTTTTTGAACGCTGTTCGCATTTGGTCATGGTGTTAAAACTTCAGCGAGCCACTCAGGATGGCACTAGCGTTGGATTTTATCTGTGGTATGAGAACGTGGATTTGTCGTGCGGCATGAAAGATGATAATTCGCTGTTGATTGGAGTGGTTTCATGCACTTATGTGTCTGAAACGTATAGTAGCAGTCCCCATATACTGATCCATGCGCAACAGTCTCAGTCCTCCTCATCTATTAACGGGTTAGGTATTTGTTATTTTTTTTAAAATGAAGCTTCCTGAGTATTGACGTTGTATATTGATAGGGTACATCATATTTGGAGTATTATTCATCCGGATATCGAGTCTAGAGATCGTGCAGCTAAAACGGTAGCCAGAAAATGCCTTTATCTGCCACAATTCCCGTCTATTGCCAGACTGGATGGAATTTTGTCGAGGCTTGAGCAAGTCACCTGCTGCTGCTTTATCTCGGAGTTAAGTGAATGGGAGTTTGAAGCTTCACCTTCTGGTTCATTTACAGCATGGAAGAGCGACTCTGACACTCCACCCGTGCGCGCAGAACTATCTGTGTCCACGCTGTTTGTTACGGGAACTACAAACAACACGGTGTACGTCTACGCAAGCGGAATCCTCTTCGCTTCGTTTGTGCTGCCTACTCGACCAGCTGAACTGTACGTACGCCTTTACTATGAGTTCGTGTTTACAATTTACTGCGTTAAAAAGTTACAACTAATGAAACTTGTGGTACCTGCCAGGTGGTGCATGAAAGAAGATAGTATGGACCAGCATTTTCTGCTTGGTGTCAGGTGTGAGGATATGAACAGATCCTTCTACATGCTGAGATTTTCCAGCAATGAAGAACATCGGTCTATGGAACTTCTTCTGTGTAAGTATTGGGTATCCTTGGTTGGATATGAGCTATAGCACTAACCTGTGTGATGACCGTGAATGATAGCGTTCAATCATGTAGGACACGCCTGCATCGGTAATTTTGTTCAAGGTCAAGCTGCAAGCGTCTCCATCTCACCTCAGGCACTATTGCTAAACGACATCAGTGGAATTACTGACTCAAACACTTTTGCAAAGAGGAATGAGGGAGGCGTTGATGAGTATCTGGATGACGGACAACTTGTAAAGCGGAGTGTTCTTATCGCACAGAAAACAGCAACACCTGAACCAAAACTATCTTGTCATCGGCTAAGATTACGTGATGAAAAAAAGAGTCGCGATTCAACCTCCCGAAAGCGTTCTCGCAACAGTGAAAAAGTGGCGACTTCCAAAGGTGATGTCGCTGATATCAACCTTCGAACATTTAATTACATTGAACGAACCCAGAAAGCCTCGTCCCGCGATAGAAACACAGAAGCAATCACCGATGGAGCTGAAAGTGTTGTGGCTGCTTCCCATGCTCAACTTGGTAAGCTTGCGGATTCCCTCGCAGTTCGATTGAAGAATGGGCAACAAGAGATGAAGCGCTTAGAAATGATTGTGCGTGATAAAACCTCACTCACTCGTCAGCTGAATCAGTTGATCAAACAGCAATGGCGAAAGCAAACGGCAAGATTCAGTGATGAGAACCATCTCTTCACGTCACTTCACTCAATTCAGGAAGTTGAAATTAGCCCACCGTGTCAAGGTTTTATTGATATGGAAACTGTTGTTGATGCTCCTCCATCCTTCAGTGGTGCAGCTGAAAATCAAATTTTTAGTTCTTTTCCGTATCAATTACGACTGGAGCAGCAAATAACTCTGGAGAAGTTCCGTGTTGTCGAATACGTATCGTCGTCTTCGCTTATCCGTCTTGAAATCATCTTGAAAAACGCTGATACAATGCTGAGAGACAGTTATGTCGTATTAACAGCACCCAAAGGCGAGTTTATGTCTTCGCAAGGTTGGGTGAGCTCGTGCTCGGTGGTTTCTGAATTTCCTTCTGCAAGAAATAGAGAAAGTGTTGATACCGGTAAAAACCACTCGGGGAAAGCACGATTTCATCTGAAAGTCCAATTTGCTCCAAGCTTCACGTTCCTTCAACTACGAAAGGTTTTAACGGCAAAGTTGTGGTTGCACTGGAGTGAACACCGCAAAGAACCATTTTCCGTGGCTAATCAGAGCTCGCGAACAAATATGTTCGCTCTTGCAATTGAGACTATTGAGATTTCTCTCGAAAATTTGTTGAATGTCAGTAATAGACCGCCATCTAAGAACGAGACCGACTTCAGTGAAGATGCTTTCGGTTATCAAGGTATGGAAAGGCTTTATTTTACGCTTTACTACTGTTTCTGATGTCGCTTTTTTGTTGTTACATTCTTCCAGAGCAACTGCTATTCCTTTCATCTGGCTCGAGTCTGACGTCGTGGTTTGCAAACTCGAAGCATAAGATACTTCATCCTGTTTCTTCCATTGTGCGATCGACATTTGCATTGGTAAAACTTGATTTTCGGGAGCGGGAGTTGATGCTGTACGAGATGAGCCAAATAGTCGCGACTTTACCTTCGGATGTGTATGTGATGTACAATCCCTTCCAACCACAACACCTTCGCAACTTACAACTGGTGCTGCGTGGGATGTGTCAAACTTTTCAACAGTCCAACGTAGATAAGGATGGAACACAACTAAAACTTACATCAAGTAGAAAACAGGGATCAAATCCGGAGCAGCACGACCCTAAATTCCTCCGTCGAGCGTGGCAGCAGGATACCGATCTGCAAATTCTCCAATTCATACAAGTATTGCAGAAGCGTATTAATTATCATACGATGTGGTTCGACGCTGCAAGTCACTAGTAAACGTAATGGCAAATGATTTCTTTTGAAGTTTTTACGTGGTAGAATAGTTAAAGCTGAAAATATTGACTACGTTGCCACAGAGCAAGCCCCCTGAATGCCAATAAGCTGTTGCTGCAGACCGCTGATCAATTCGGTATTCATGAGCACTGATCGTTCGATGCTCGACAGCGTCATTTGTAGACGCAATACCACAAGCAGCAGAAGGAGAACCAAAACCCACGGGAAAACTTTCACCACACCAGTTTGAGTCACTGTGGATTGCATCGATGCAGCAGTGGAGGTTCGGTGTCGGTGGCTTGGTTTGCTTCGACTCCGGCGTCTTGCTGTTGACACTCGACTTTGTCTGATGTCATTTTGCTGTATTGTTTTCTCGAATAAAGTGTTTGACGTTGGAGGGCTTTCTGTCACATTGTTCACGGAGTCGTCGAACTTCCTAGTGTCTAGGAATTCTTGGGCCATTCCCACCCACTTCTCCCATTTGGTTCGGTTGTCACTGATAGCACGTGTTTCAATTGTATTTTTCCAAAATGTTGACTTGCCGAAAACCACCTAAACAAAAGTTCGCAATGAAAACTCAGTCCGGATAACTTAACACAGCAGAATTTTAGATCATACCTTTATCTCAATAAATATTTTACATGCGTTGGGGTTGGATGAGTCTGGTACGATGGTCCATCGATCTTCAACACTGAAATAGTCTCCATACGGAATATCCACAAGTCGAGTTGAACTCTCGACAACGCGCACCCCGTGACTGCTTTCTTTTAGACATTGCAACTGTACATTTAAACATGCCATTGTTAGCTTCGTGAACTCTAATATCGATGGAATATTGCACCAAGGTAACATGCAACTTACCACATCGACTTGCGAGGACTTTGGACCAATAGGGGCTTCGATGGGCACACGAAACTGTAGCGATCGAGTCATGCCTACGACAAAAAACATCAACTAAGTTAGTACAAGACCAGCATTGAGCATTCCAACTCGACAATAGTACTTACCAAAGGATTTTTCCTCTTCCAAAGGAGTCATCCATGGGTTTATCGTCATTTCAGTAGACCCTGTCTGCTCACTGAACGTGTCCAATCCAAACGGAGCATTATCCACGTAAAATAACTCCATGAACGTGGTGGCGGATACTGGGAAAGACTTCTCGAGAATTTGCGTCATGGAGATATCCTTGGGTGCGATTGAATCCACATCAGAGACGACTCTGCCTCGGCGTGGAACTGCAGCAATTGTCTGGTCCTCATGATCAACTTCTGCAGTGATGACATGAGAATCGCTATTTGCATCAACTACAGCAACTTCATCGTCAGAGCCCACAGCTTCGTCTTCGGTCTCTTCATCTTCTTTAACTGCAGCATTGGACTGCGAAAGCGGTGAAGACTCTACTGGTGACGCTGAGTCGGGAATTGTAGACAGTGCTGGGTAGCGCGACTCCGCCTCATTCACTGCAGTGGGGCGTAATTCGCGCAACACACGGTCTCGTGTCTTCTGGATGAGATCGTAGCAAGTATCTCGATTATTGCCCCAGAAGCTCGTAAATGTGTACTCGTCCTTCCCAAACGTTGCAAGACGGATCGAGTGTTGAAACACCATTGTCGTCGTCTTTTCAACTTCGCGAATGGACTCGTATGGGATCAAAATCTACAACAGCAGCAAAAAACAACAATAACACGTCAGTTTGACTCTAAAAACATTCATTACGACACCACGTCGGGAGCCGGAAAAAAGCGAGCTGCACATGAGCTGCAAGTCCGACAAGTGCCAAGAGAGCACCCCGAGTGTATCCTTGAAGGTCCACCCTGACCTTTCTCTCGCGGCCAAACACGTTCGAGTAGAAACACACGTGTGAGCTCGTCGGATACATCCGTCCGTGCATAGCCAGCGTGGACGCGATGGCACACGAAAAGTCTACACGCAGCAGTACTATCCGTTAGCAACCCTCTCACAGTCGAGTGGCCAGTGGTTTTACTGTACTGTACCTTGGTAGAATTGCGTGGATTGTGGCAGGTCGAAGATCATGCAGATCACTTGGTCGCGCACTTGCTCCTGCTCATGGTCATCATGTGGCGTAGGGTTGTCGAGTGTTAAGAACTCTCGGTCTACTGGCAAATTAAGTCTCGGACGGTCGAAGATCATGCAGATCACTTGGTCGCGCACTTGCTCCTGCTCATGGTCATCATGTGGCGTGGGGTTGTCGAGTGCTAAGAACTCTCGGTCTACTGGCAAATTAACTCTCGGATGGTCGTCACAAGTGCTGGCCAATGACAATTCGTCGCTGTTTCTGCTGCTGCGGCATGACGAGGAGCTCATGCTCTGATCGGTGGGACCTGAGCGCTGGTGACTCTTCCGATGCTTGTGATGGTGGCGACTAGTGCGACTGTCGTTGCTGCTGGCTGAAGATGCACTGGGTGAAAGTGCCGCTCGCAGCGCCTCCATCGTGTGCTTTGGAAGGGTAAACTTCGACACTGCGATAAGTGGGTCGGTTGTTTTTAGCGTTGCTATAATGCACTTGTTCCTGGAGGTACTACATCATTAATTTAAGAGCAAATAGTAGATCAGGTTCAAATAGTGCGTATCAGGTGATAGAGTATTGATACTGAAAGGGCTCAATTCTTCGCGATTGCGCGGACTGGCGTATCGCACTGAAGTATCTGAGTCCGTGCGAACTGGAGTCAGGCTAAATACTGTGTACTATTAATACCCGTAGTAAGATGCAGGGTGAATTTCCCTTCCAATGAACGCACAACCATCGCTGCTATTGATACAAGTGAAATGTGCCAAGGTAATATAGTTGCATTAGAACTAATAGCGGACGCTGCTATTAGCGGTGCCATCGGTGATGCTTGCCGCGGGCCACTTCAACTCACACCTTCCATGTTAGCACTACCGGTACATGTAATTTGGTAGTGCTATTTCTGACTGTCAGTGGCAGTATTGTGGCATCTCTTCGCTTTCATTGAGCGATGGACAATTGGCATCGCACTCAGTATCGGATTGTGAAACGTTAGCACTCAGTACTATTGTCTTGCCAAGCTTAATTTGTTTCTACGATGCTCGCAGTTCCATGCTGTCAATCTGTGAAAACCTGCCTACCCTCTACCGAATGGTCGTACTTGTAATTACTTTACAAATAGTGAACGAATAGCGCTGCTTGGATTTTACAGATACTTAGGTATCTTGCGATAAAAAACCAGTTTGTTTGGCGAACGGAACTTAATTTGAGAACGACATTTATTAATGGGCAGAAAAAAAGCATGTGCCCAATGGTAAAAACGTTACCACATACTTCAACGTAGAATAGCAAATGTTTCAGCGTTCAAAAGTATAACTATCCGCTGGATACTTCACGAACAAGTCCATACCGGTATTGCCATTAACAAAGGCTCGGGCTGCTTGACTTCCACAATGGTGTCGTGAACTAAGACAGTTATCTTGTCGCGAGTTTGATGGCCGTATCCAGCAAATAAATGACAGGTTGAATGTGTCCAATAACGCAACTAAATCCTTAGCGTTAAAAGCGTGGATCTTCCTCCACCTTGTTGAGCATCTGCTCAAGTCGACGCGCTTCTCCAACATCTCCTGACTTGTATATCATTTGCATGTGGGAGCGCAGACGCTCCTGCTCGCGCATGGCCTCAATTTTGTCTTTATCCATCAGCTGCATGACAAGACGGAATTCGTCCTGCTCCCTCTTCTCGCGCGCTGACTGACGCTCACGACGCACACGCTCTTCATCTGCCAGTGTATCCACCGCCATATCAGACGCACCTTTCGGTTTGGCAAGCGCCTTGCGTTGCTGCTTTTGATACAGCATCATCTCGTACTTTTCGACATCGTAGTACTTTTCGTGGGGCATCGTGCACGTGTTGTAGTCCTCCATGTACTCTTTAAAAAGCTCCATCGCCTCCCACTTGGGTCCGTTAAATTCCCCCATCTTCTTAACGTCACGCAGCCACGCCTGAAACGACACGCTCTTAGTGTGAAAGTCCGACTCGCGGAGAATACCGTACTTGCCGTACTCGTCCTGGTTCACCGCATGCTTCTTCTTGTCCTTCTTGCTCTTCTTCTTGTCCTTCTTATGCCGCTTCTTGTCTTTGCTGCGTTTGTGCTTCCTCTTCCGACGCGAGTGTTTGTCGTCAGAACTGTCGGAGCTTTCCGAGTCGGAAGAAGACGAGGAAGACGAACGACGTCTCGAGTGGTGACGCCGATGGCTGCGGTGTCTGCTATCGTGTGATCTGTCCCTGCTCTTCCCCCTGTTCTTCTCCTGTTTGGAGCTCATCTCGTCGTCCTCATCCGAGTCCACCACCATCCACATACGCGACCTGTGCGCAACTTCCTTGCGGTTCTGCAGCTTCTGTTTCTCCGCTGGAATTTCATGACGTCGGTGTTTGTGCTCATCTCGATGGTGGCGTCTCCGTCTCGGGCTGTGACTTCTACTGCGACTGCGTCTCTGTCTAGGGCTATGACTGGGAGACCGCCGATTGCGACGCCTCTCGTTGCTGCGGCCTCGCTCGCTCATCTTGTTGTTTGCTTCCAGTCGACCAAAATGTATCTATGCAGTTAAAGAGCATAGTTGAATTCCAGCCAATCAAAAGTGTAGTACGACAATAATGGAGGCCGATAGTGATGCTGTCTCGGTGCTGGCGCTGGGCGTGCGTGGATACAGCTCTCAAGTGTTCGATGACCCGCAGACGGCGTGGAAACTACACCAGGAGACGCATCTCATCGCATGGCGTGGAGAGAGCGAAGGCGATTTGCGCCTAGATCGCTTCGATGCTCGGAATCTACTGGAAGAGCGGAGTCTGTTCCGCCAGCTCAAGAAGAGGAAGCGAAAGGAGCCTGAAACGGTAAATCAAAGAGTAAAAGCTATAGTTAAAGATGCTGTAGAAGACGCAGAGGAGACGGAGCAGCAGCTACTGCATCGTCTTCGGTTTGGCGACTACGCAGTCGAGTTTCCTCCTAAGGAAGAGGAGACGTTCGCGACGGAGAACAAGTTCCCATACGAATATTCTGAGGATGAGAGTGATCAAGAGAGTAATGATGAAGCATTTAAACCGCAATGGAAGGTGCCCAATAACCTCAAAGTGGTAAGCACGTGTTCCAACTGATGATTAGCTGGCATGTTGAAGTGGTTTGGCTACACTCGCTTACATTTTTGCTGTATCATTTTTGATAGCCTACAACTAAAAAAAGGCATGCAATTCTGGAAGCAACTGCGAAGAAGGTGCGAGGTCACCCACAACTCGAAGTTATGTTGAAGGTAGCGTACCATTTTGCTCTTAATAACGTGTAGCAGTCGCATGTCGCCTAACGAGGAGTATCTCGTGTTTACAGGTCAAGCTTGGTGAAAACAAGAAGTTTCGTTTTTTAAACGCTTCCCATCCACTTCATGCCTACTATTGCTTCTTGCGCGATGAAAACCCGCAGTCTCTGCTGCTCGGGAAGAAACCTGCCGTCCGAGTATCGCTTTTGGGAGATGAATATGCTTCAGATGTGAGTGAAAATAAAATAATGTTATACTACAGTAGTACAATCGCTCACAGATTAATTCTTTAACCTGGTCTGATGTACCAGAGTGATGAAGACGACCAAAGTACAGACGAGCAGCACAAGAAGAAGACTCCCCGCTATGATCATTGACAACACATAGACGCTGCTGATAAGTTTGTAAAAATGGACTTGTCTTGGCTCGTGGGATTTTCCTTTATCAATAAAAACCTACGCCAAAAGGTGAAGCTCCAGTGTGCGCGAGTACGAATGCGTCTAATCGAGAGGATACATCACGTCTACAGCGCAATACTACATGCATGGTGGACACGCATGAGCGATAGACGCTTACGGGAACAACCGCTTGGGGTCACGTGGAAACATAGAGGCCTTACGGATGTTGCCCAGGCCGAGGTAAAGCATGACAACGCGTTCCAAACCGATGCCACCGCCGCCGTGGGGCAGAGCGCCAAGACGGAACGAGTCGATGTAAGTACGCATAGACTCCTGCGGCACACCAAGCTCCTTCATACGCTCAATGAGGAGGCTGGGGTCGTGCACACGCTGCGCACCGGAGACGATTTCCTCACCACGGATCATCATATCGTACGAGTTGCTCCAACGCTTGTCGCTCGGGTCCGGCATCGTGTAGAACGGACGAACGGCCAGGGGGAACTTGTCCAGGATGTAGAAATCCGTGTCGTACTTCTCCTTAACGAGACGGCCAAGCCACTTCTCGTTCTCCGTGCTCAGGTCTTCTTCTGGCTGCTGGTCCGAACCGGCCTCCTTCAGCATCTTCACACCTTCCTCGAAGCTGATAATAAGCGACGGCTTGTTGTACTTAAGCGGCTCGAACGGATACTGATCGTTGATAGTCGCCAGCTCCTTAGCGTAACGTTCCTTCAGGCCGTCGAAGATGTAGATGAACAGGTCCGAAAACACCTCCAGCACCTCGTGGTAATGCTCCTTGATGGTCATTTCAAGGTCCAGGCCAACGAACTCGCACATGTGACGGTGGGTGTTCGAGTTCTCAGCACGGAAGACGGGACCAATCTCGAACACACGCTCAAGACCAGCAACGGCGCAAGCCATCTGCTTGTACGTCTGAGGGCTCTGAGCCAAGGCAGCTTCCTGGTCGAAATACTTGAGCGTGAAGCAGTTAGCACCACTCTCTGAAGCTCCACCCACAAGTTTGGGCGTGTGAATCTCGACGAAGTCACGTTCAACGAGGAACTCACGGAAGAGCTGGCCCACAGCTGCCTGGATGCGCATGATGCACTGGTTGGCAGGCGTACGCAGGTCAAGCGGACGTGTGTTGAGACGGGTCTCCAGACCCACATTCACGTAGGTGGATCCCTCCGCCTTGACGAGAGCGTCCGGACGGGCGGCGTCCTCCACCTGGAAAGGAAGTTCCGGCAGTGCCTTGCTTACCACAAAAAACTTCTCCACGTTAAGCTCCACGTCCTTCTGCGTAGTGCTAAGCACGGGACTGTCGGGCGTGCTGAGCGTGACGAACACGTCCACAACCGACTCCTTGGACACACTGGCCGCGAACTTAATCATGGGGCGCGAAACCTTGTCGCTTTCGTGCAAAATAGCCTGAATCGTAGCCGTCTGTTCACGCAACGTGATGAAGGCGATTTTCGATTTGGAGCGCACAGCCTGCAAGTAGCCGCGCACCCAGAAGCTCTCGCCCTGCAGTTCCGGGTTCAGGTCCTTCACCCTGCAGGATCAGAAACACGCACGAGTCAGATGAGTTTTCCAAGTGATAGGGAGCTCGCAATCGGTTACTACGTACGATTTGTAAACCTTGTTGGGACGCTCTTGTGACTGAATGAGCGGCATGTCGCCGTACGTGTCGGTGAGAGTGGGGCCAGCGGCGGTATTCTAAAGCAGTAGAGAAGGCGTGTCAGACAAAGGTAAGGGCATCAAAACAGACACAGGGGAAGTCACGTACAGCCGCTTTCTGGCGCTCAAGGATGCGCAGCTCCTTCTTCGTAAGCTTCTTGGGGGCGGGGGCAGACGTCGCGTCAGCCATCTTGGATCTCTCGCTTGCGTCAATTGGATTGTGACGCACAGAGCTTCGGAGCCAAGCACAAGCGTTCCGTACTTAAAGGGGTAGTCTCTTGAACAGAGGGAAAGTTCCCAATATACCACCAATGATACTAGCTTTCGAAAGATGAAGAGTGATTGTGACGCACAGAGCTTCGGAGCCAAGCACAAGCGTTCCGTACTTAAAGGGGTAGTCTCTTCAACAGAGGGAAAGTTCCCAATATCCACCAATGATACTAGCTTTCGAAAGATGAAGAGGCACGATTGGGTAAAATTGCCGCAAACAGTAATGAAGCACCACAAGAAAACTATGCGCAAGTCCATCAAGCGCGGGATTAAGGTGGCTGCAACCACAGCTCCGCGGCGTTCTCCACGTCTTCACGCCGAAAATTCAACTGTAGCAATAAGCGAGAGTGTTGTCACCACTGTTGTGCCAACACCGCGCGCTGTCAAGCCCAAAAAAGCGACCAAGAGCGTTAAGAATGTGTCAACATTCACGCTCTCCCGCGTCTTCGAAACTCGTTACCAGGCTAAGGGCTACACGACTGTAATTGGCGTGGACGAAGCTGGTCGAGGACCGTTGGCCGGACCTGTTGTGGCTGCAGCGTGTCACGTGCCGCTGGACGTGACGGTGGAGGGCGTGGACGACAGCAAGAAGATTTCGGAACCCCAGCGCGAGGAGCTCTTCGAGCTGCTGACCAATCACCCGAGGATCACGTACGCGGTTCATGTGAATACTGCTCAACGTATCGATGAGATTAACATTCTGCAGGCATCGTTGGAGTCCATGACGTACTCTGTGAATGAGGTGGCGAAGCTTTTGCAGCAACAAGACAAGACGTTCGTGCTCGTGGACGGCAACAAAGTCCCTCCCACTCTTGATCTTCCTGCAGAAGCGGTAGTCAAGGGCGACTCCAAGGTTTACAGCATCGCGGCGGCCTCCATCATTGCCAAGGTCACCCGAGATCGACTTATGCGCGAGTACCATGAGCAGTACCCACTCTATGGACTGGCACAGCATAAGGGGTATCCGACGAAAGCTCACGTTGCTGCTATTGCTACTCATGGTCCGTGTGCAATTCATCGGATGACGTTTGCACCACTGAAGCCGAAAGAGACTCCAAAGCCGAAAACTAAAGGTAAAAAAGCTTCGAAGAAGACATCGACTTCTTGATCCAGAAATATGAAAAAGACAGGAAGTACAATGCAATCTCATTCATTGATATTTCCCTAAAAACAATTATGGATATTTTTATCTTACTAGAAGGCGAATTCCTGAAAAATTACTATGTGCGCAGCGGAGCGATGCGGGCTGCAGCCGCAGCCGGACTGTCAAGACCGCAGTAGCTGTCGTTGCTCTCGAAACCGCGCGGTGAGCTCGCGAACGATGACGTCGACAGCTCGTCCGTCGGGTGACGCATCAATGACGGCAACTTAAGCGACGTCATGGCTTGGATATGCGCTTCAAAGCAGGAATCGCACACTCGCTGGGCTGCCATATAGCCCAAATGAGGTAGCGCAAGCTGGCGTGTCGAATGCTCATAGCAGAACGAGTTGCCGCATTGTCGACAATGGTGACGGCGGGCAAGAAGAAGATTGAACGTACAGTCACACTCGTAGCAGGTGGGAGCCTTGGCGAAGCGAGGAACCACTAGACCAGGACGAATCGATACAGATGACGGCATGTAGCAGGAAGATGAATTTGAAGACGGTCTTGAGCGATACATCCCAGTGGATGCCGAGCGTCTGGGCATCGGGAAGCTTCCTCGGCCGTACAGCTCATCATCACCATTTTCCGATTGATCGTCGCCATAGGATGAGCCAGGATAGCTTGGTCCGTCAAAGTACGACGTTAAACGACCGTTGTTAGAGTGCGTCGTGCTGTGAGGTGCAGCAAAGTTCCAGCGCGAGGGTCCCTGTTTACCACATGAGGTCAGCGGTGCTTGGATTCGAAATGGGCTATCTCTGGGACGCAATCGTCGGGGGTTCCCAACACACGAAGCTGGGCCAGCGTCAATGCAGTTGTTATCCATCTTGAGATCGAACTGAGGAAGCTGTAGTTGTAGTTCCATAGTCTTTCGCTTGATCTGAGATGCAACAAGCTTTTGAAGAGCGACTTCTTGCTGCTGTTGCCGCTCTGGTGAAGCTTCATCAGCAGCAGCCTCACGGATTTCTTCACGCAGCTGTTGTACCTCTTGTTGAGCTTGTGCTTCCTGTAGCCGCCACAAATCTAAACTGTGACGTCGATCGCGAGAACGAGGAGCACGAGGCGATGCAGGTGCTGGTGTATCTTCGAGCTCCGCGTTTTCGTTTGCCGGTTCAAGCGTGGGTGGCAAGGTGAATCCGCGATTCCGACGCGAGTTTGGCGTCTGGAGCTTTGGCTTTTGCTGACTGAAGGACAAATCCACTACACAACCAATGTCGCGTCCATCCGCAGCATTAGGATTCCCACCATTGTCAACTCTCATGAGGTCGTCGGACAGTTCAAGCTCCAACTGATTTTCACAGCCACGTTGGTTGCTGCTGTAAACTACGATAGAAACGTCGTCGGGTGAGAACATGACAGCCTTTTGAGGCGGATTGTACGCTGGATCTTCAGTCTTAAATGAATGGAAAGGTGACTGCTGGCGTTCCTTGGACGTACTCATTTGGATCTCCATCACTTGCATTTGTCGCCGGAGCTCAGCCAGTTCATCCTTAAGCTGAGCATTATCCTCCTTCAGCCTTAACACATTCCTGCTCTCTTCACGCAGCGCCTTTAGTGTCCGTCTAGCAACACGTGCACGTAAAACACATTGAAGTGCTAAAGTGGCACTGCATAGTCTTTGGTACTTGTGCTGAGCAGACCATCGTCTCCATACTGTAGCAATCTGCGTCACTGCACGAGCTTCACGAAGAGCTTGCACGATTCGAGTGGCACGACGGCATCTGAATCGACATTGAACAGCCAAAACACCAGTACGAGCACGGAGAAATCTGCTGCGTGCACAAAGCTGCCGCATTCTCGCTTGCAAGACTCGAGCTTGCTGCATCGCTCGTAACCAGCACACATACTGGAACGCACGCCGTCCTCTCAGACGCGCTTGAATGGCAATTGTGACCTGACGCAGAAGTCGGAAACTACGGCGCGCCACGAATCCTCGTACATACTTTTGAATGGAAAGACTAGCACTCTGACGTACAGCTACACGCAGATTCTCCAGTTTCTCGTATGGTTTGCGACGGAAGAAAACACGAGTCTTGCCCAGACTGACGCCACATCGCATTTGTCGAGTTTGCTCATCGTTATCATCTTCTATCTCGCCATCACACTTTTCGTCAGCAAGAAGAACTAATGTGAGCT
>JAIKVB010000432.1:0-26702 GCA_024679045.1 Phytophthora brassicae | reverse complement strand
GGCGCACCACAGCCACCAGTATTGGTGGTGTGGGGAATTAAAAAAATTGGTTAAATGAATTGCAGGCTCGCAATTAATAATTGCAATTCAAGAATGCCAATTCATTTTTTTTTTTCCACAATTCATTTTTAAGCACCCCTGGTTTACTGGTTCAGAAGAGCGGAAGAGCGTCTCAATGTAAATAAAAAGTATTGCATTTAGAATATGCAGTTCTACATTGCAAGAACGATAGGATCCTGCTCTGCATGTAATACGTTTCAATGCTTGCCAATAACATGTTATCCATTCACTGGTTATAACGGACATGATCAGTAAATCGAGAAGAAGTCCGAGCAGCTTTAATTAACAGCATTAATTAAAGTGCTTCGTCGTTCTTCACGGTACTAGTATGTACAGACGATGGATCTACCACATTGTATTAGTACCAACCTGCCAGTCAACCTTCGCCATGCTCCTCATCTGTTGTTTGGTACTCGCGTAACTCAGATTGTGTAACGAAGTTGTGTATGGATGGCCGTTGCATAGTTACAGCGCTTCCACGACGACGTGGTGCCACCACTGGTAGAGAAGCGAATCTACCCGCTCCTGAACCATCTTCATTTAAAGTCGATCCACGCCGAAATAATTTTCGTGCGGCACCCCGTACCATCGATATTTCATGTAGAGCATCGGATACTACATGATGCTTCTCTAAGTTTGAAAGTCGACTCTCGATGCTCTCAGACTGTGTTTGCATACGAGACTTCATTGATTCCACCTCATCCGACACACGAGAAACTTGTTCCAGAAGATTTTGAAGTGTCATCTCCAGTACCAATGCCCACGTCGGAACATGCTCGGGTGAAGGCGGTGCGGTTTGAGCAGAACTCGGATTAGGGTTGTTACTAGCAGCGCCGTTGACTAATGAAGTATTCGAAGCAACTCGGTCGCTGTCCTGCAAAGAAGACATTGTGGGTCCTGTTTGTTGAAGCTGATAAGATTGCTGCTGCTGTTGCTGCGAACGTGGAGATGACCATTGTAGTTGGTTCGGTTGCTGTTGCTGAAGCTGCTGTAAGAGGGCAATGGAGTCGCCGGAGGAAACTGAAACACCTCCTTTCCTTGGTGTAATTTCCAAAAGAGACTCTGACATGGCAGAAGCAGCCAAGATATTGCTCGGATGATGTTTCTTTCGTGTACGATCCGAAGTTTGGGTCAGGAAAAGCTCCGAAAGCTCTTCAATCTTAGTCCGAATATACTCGACATTGACTTCCATCATCTCCAACATTGTCATTTGTGAATCCATGGGATCACTGATATCGTTTGATTGGACTCGTCGCTTCACCTGTCGGTATTTACCCAGCACTGTAAATAGTTTGAGTTCTGCTCGACGCAGAGCTCGTTTCGTGCTGCTCGTACCAGTTTTATTGCTTGAAACTTCGGCAGAAGCCTCACCAACGTTTTCGCCTTCATTTGCTTTGGCTGAAGAGTGTTGAGAATGTCGGCGTTGTGCTGTACGTAACTGTACAAAAGCTTGAAGTGCTCGAGCGGCTTGGTCATTAATTAATTGGCGCTTTTCAGATTTCTTCAGAAATGCATTAACTTTGTGCTCTGAGCGTGTTAGAACGAGATAATTGCTCATGACTGCGATCGTGACAGCAGTCGATAATGTACCAAAGACTCCAGCACTAATAGCAATGGCACGGCCTAGTGTCGTGCGGGGTACGACGTCTCCGTAGCCGATAGTGAGAATAGTGATAATTAGCATCCAAAGTGCATCTCCAAGCAGCATTGGCTCGCAGCACGAACCTGCTTTAAACGCGCAAAAGAAGCGCTCAGTCACGTACAGAGAATACCCCGCGACAAATCCAAGAGTAGCGAAACTTGCCATTAAACAACTTGTGGGGTGGTTTTTCAGCGCCGACTTCATGAAAAACGTTGGGGTGAAGTCGACGTTAGTTAACGCCCCAATAAACCATCCATTTCTCGAGTTGAACGAGTTGCGGAATTGCACCACACGCACCATAAGAACCACGCGAGTAAACATGACAAGACTCGTAGCTACAACAAGCCGCGGCCACTTTGGATCCACAGACTCAATCCCTGGAAATGGATGAACACCTAATATGGCCATCTCAATTAATAGCGTCCGACGCAGTGAAGAACTCATGAGCGTCGCCTTCGGTGGCATGATGTTCTTGAGTTTCATGACCTCACACTCGGCAGCGTAGTAAAGGTAAATGTAGTAGAGCATGAGAGCCGTCGAGAAAGAAATGAGGACACGGAGCGCCAAGAGAATCATTCGACCTTCGCTTACGGGCATAGAAATGGAGCTCAGAGCCTCAAAGCAAAGCGGACAATTGGTCTTTGCATCCACAGGACACGTGTCGGGGAGTGTCCGTGTGTTGGCGAGCCACAAATACTCCATCTGCATCATCATGAGCAATACACCGAAAACCCCAAAGAAAAGCTGGAATGTTGTGTGTTGTTGCTGCGACCGAACGAGTTTCATCCGCTGCTCCTGTATGGAAACCATTTCGGTACTTGTAGCTTTGGCTTTGCCACCAAAAGGAGTCGCTATGCCTTTGCGAGGGACTGGAACACTCACTGCATTTGGACCAGGACGAGTTTCCGCTTCGGAAAAGTCTGTAGCGACACTCAGTGGCACGATTTCGTTCCTGCTCGGCATAATTGGCACGAGTGGGAAACCCCAGAGATCGGCGGCGCACAAGACGACGTCCTGGACGCACGGGCATTCACTCGCGCTCGGCTCAAGAGAATTGCCCGGGATGGAGCAAGCAGTTTCTGCTCCGCCGTCACCTTCGCCACTTTAACTTGGTGGCGAACACCTCGTCTTGTATTAATAGTACTTAAAGGTCAGTTTCTCGCTGTAGACTGTTCTTAAAACATGAACCAACAATAAAAACAATTGCAAACACTGAAGTATCGCAAAGAAGCTGCTTGAAATTTAGCTGAGACTCTACGTGGTTAATTCACTCGAATCCTCTCCTCTCATTACTCTGCCCGACACAAAAGTCGCACTAGGTTAGCTAGAGTCCTGGGTTGGCTAGAAAGTGACAACTTAGTAGAAGAAGCCGACGATCTTTCCACCCGTGTGTTTGCGACGAGCCTCGTGGTGGTCCATGATGCCGTACGTGGTGCTCACAACAATGTGGCCGAACTGACGCGAAGGCAGCAGGTTGTTAATCCACTTCTCGTAGTCCGCCATCTTGACGTCGAAACGGGGAGAAATGACACCGCACTTGTTGATGCGGCCCTTAAGCTCCACGACGATCTTGCCGGCACGGTGGTCGTCAACGATCTCGAACTCGCCAATGTAGCCATTCTTCTGCATGACCTGCAGGAACTTGACGATCACCTTGGAGCTCGGGCGGATGAGAACCTGACGCTTTCCACGCTTCTCAGCGTTGTAGATGGTCTTAAGACAGTCGGCGAGCACGCTCATACGAACCATGGCTATAGTGGGGAGACGAAGAGAGAGAACACAAAATTAATCCCTACTGCTAAAAGCCAAGGTCAGCCGCTGCACTGCTTATCAACTGTCTGTCATGAAAGAATCCACACTCGAACCCTCCCAAAGGAAAGCGAGTGACGGAGTTTCCACAAGGACGACGGTCGAGGCAGCACAGACGGAGCCTCCAAAGCCGCGCGAGAGGGCGGGGAGCCCTGCCGCGCGGCTTCTCTGATATCATTCAAGCCGCGACGTACTTGCTAGTTGGGGTGGAGTCGAAAAGACTGGAGAGAGATTTGCGAATGACCGGTACTCACGACGGACAGACTGTCTACTTGACTGGTGCACAGGGTTTGGTGTGGATCACCTACACAAGTGTTTGGCACACAATGTTTTATGAGTGGTACACACCATGTTGTAAAATTCAACATGTTGATGTTGTTTTGCTTATTTGTCGCCTGTGGTGGTATACATATCGACAAGAATTGTAGTAGTTGCTTGAACCAGATCAATCGCCGCTGCTTGCGTCAGTGTTGTCATGAACTTCAGTCTGCAGCAAGGTCCCACTGCTTTCCGTCGGACCTGAATCAATGATGCGCAGGCTCCGGAGGAATTCCGGGTACGAGACGTATGTCCGTGTCTCCTCCGTTTCTTCGCCTTCGTTCGATTTGCGCTGCACCGTCTTGTGGTGCACGAAAGCGTCCGCTAGCTGCTCCAGCTGTGAAAGCTGCAGTGGAGACCCATGTTCCTCATTAATGGCTTGCATCGTCGCGATGAACTGCTCCTTGGTGACATACCCATTACGCTTGCGGTCCAGTACCCTGAACAAAAACTTTATATACAGACGCTGCTCATGCAGCGACTGCTTGACGCTGTCCACGAATGTGTCCGCCCAAGCCTGGTTCTTCGGCCGACTGTAATCTTGCACGCAGTCGTCATCAACTTCTCCCATTGCGGCCAAATTCGTACTCGAGGCGCCCAAACTCGCCAGCCAAAGACGTCGCTGAAAAGTGCTGTCGGGTGAGAACGTGTCCTCAAACACGACCCAATCCAAGCCTCGCTTGTCCCACTGATGCCGCTGGTTAATGCCGTAGTAGCTTAACAGGATCGAGTTAAACAGCAGCTGTGCTTCGTCACTCTCCAGCTCCGGCACCATACTAAGCTCCTGCGTACCTAGTAGAATATCGTCGACCGTCAGCTTTCCCGTTTTGCTATGGTCAAAAGCGTCAAATGCATCCCTTAGCGTCGCGAATTTGTTAGGTCTCTGTAGTACCGTCGCACAGCGATTCAGAAGCGAGATAGCCTTTGTGTCGTCAACCTCAAAGATTTCTTGGAGGTAGTCCGTGCGGCTAAACTCGGCAAAGAACGAGCAAAACTCCTGATAGTCAACAACGCCGTCGTGATTCTGGTCGAGATGTTGCATGAGTTCAAATATCTGCTGCTCTGAGAGTGTATCTCCCAACTGAAGCTTGCCTTGGAGGGTGTTCCGGAACACGTCGTATGTGACCATACCAGTGTTAAAGTAGTTCTGTTTACCCTGTGATTTCTCATTGTTCGATGACGAGGGAATATCAAGTTTGGAAAGAAGTTCCTTCTTAGCAGCGCTAGCAGGGGTTGACCGGAACAGATTAAACGCAAAGTGGAGTTTGTCCTGCAACGTCATCTTTTCAGAATCAATTTCGGACGGGTGTGGAAGTGCTTGGCAGAGTCCCGTCCAGACTTTGCGAATCAAGTTACGTCTCCATTCCACATTTCCTCCATCCAACTCCACAGTGTAACGATTCAGGAACTTCTGGTAATCGACTCCACCTTTCGCGTCTTCTTCAGCCAACTGATGGAAATACGAGAGAAAGCTAGCTCGGATGCTTAGCACTTTTTGCAAAATAGCCTTCCACTCCAGCTTAGTGACGCGACCGGAGCCGGCAGTATCCACCTCGCTGAAAGCAGCCAACAGAACATTCTTCTTTTCGCAAATCATTTCCACAAGAGACATCAAAGTTCGACGCTCCAAGCGCTGGGCTTTCTTCCGCCACTCATTTCTTCCGGCATCCTTAAGCTTTTGAAGCGGTTGAGACGAGAATTGCACCACGTGCGGCTTCACTTCGTTATCATCTCCTAATTCTAGCTGCACATAGGCACCCTTGTTCGTCTGAGAACCGCAGTAGCTCGACGCCGAAAACACGGTCAGAAGCAGGCCATCGTGAACAATATCAAAGCCCTCTTCTCGACATTCATGGGACCGAATAATGAGGTTAATTCCGTTCTGTGCGCAGAAAGCTTTTGTAATGTCCGGACCGAACTCCACTCCAGCTCCTCGGCTGGACGGCTTCCAACCATCTTCGTCGCGAGGGTCGCTCCACAATAGATGGGTAAATATCTCGTCAGCTCGACTCGTGCCTTGTGTTGGGATTTCACGTCTATGATCGAGCTGGAGAAGCTCCTCAATCGTGACATTTTCGTGATTACTCAAGCCGCCGTGAACAATGAAGACACGTTTGTTAAGCAACGAGAAGATTGGAAATAGACCGAACACCGTCTCAAACATCTGAAACAGCTTCATCGGTGAATAGTTCATCGAGGTGCCTAATCCGCTCCACCCAGCCACCTCATCGTTATCTGTGCCGTATTTGGTATACACTTCATCTTCGAACCCGAAAACTTCGTTAATCATTCGTTCTTCGTGGTTGCCACGATTCAAGAAGACAAAATCGGGGTACAAGAGTTTGAATATGAGCAGCAGCAAAATGACTTCGACACCGTGCGATCCCCGATCCACAAAGTCGCCATTGAAGAGATACCACGTTTTGCTGTTCGGCACGCCGTTCTTGTCCATAATTGTTAGCAAGTCTTCCAGCTGGCCGTGAAGATCGCCCACAACAACAAGCTGCACACCGACAGGAATTTCAATCTCGTTCATCGGAGACTGCATTGTCTGAAAATACTTTTCCGACTCATCCAAAATCTGGCGAACGAAGACGCGGTGCAGCACTATTCCGTTTCGAAACTGGTTAATAAGATTCTTCACTGTCTCGAGTCGCAGCGGAAAGGAGACGTGTACACCACGGTAGTGTGAAAGCGATTCTTTCACACGGTCGTTTTCCGTCTTGTTATCATCTGGGAACTGCATCGTGTCCAAGGATCCAAACATTGGTACCATCGAATGCAGCTCATTGATACTCGTCGACTTGTTAAGTATTCGCACCATCTGGACTGTACGCTGTTCCTGAACGGTCTCCAACAAGTTCCAAGTGTTAAAGTTGAGCTGCGTACGAAACACTGCGTACGACAAATGTTGCCTGATCGCGTTCTTAATGCGGTTGGCTGACAGCACCACATCAGAGTAAAGTTCCACATGTTCCAGTGCAAAGCGGCGCAATTGGTTGTCCTTCTTCACCAGCTCCACATTCACAAACGCACTTCCGTCCACTGAATCATCTGCAGCATCGACTTGGACCACTCTGCCCACTAGAATACCGTACACCAGAACGAGCGTACCCAATTTCAAAGAAGATCGCTGGATCTTAATAGGTGAACAGTCTCTACAAATACGAACTTCATCGTAGTAGCCCTGTATAGGCAGTCGTGGGACGAACACCGAGCATTCGTCGCACATGCACGTGCCACATTTGCTGCAATAGATTCAACAACAACATGTCAGTAATCTATTACTATGGTAAAGACAAAGGTTAAAACTGAGGGCAACACGTACCGGCAGTGATGTGGTCGAATGAAGAAGCTGAACTCCTTCTTGCAGACCATACAATGCTTTGAATTCTGCACCCAAATGGGACGTAGCGCTAGACGGAAAGCGCGCTCCCATTTAAGGTAAACGGCATCTTTACCCGCCCGCAGTTTCCAGCACATGAGTTGCCCCGTGGGGGAGTATCCAGTGAGCTGCATCTCGAGCTTTTTGCGGTTAAACACGAGTCCGCGTTTAATGAGATCGGCGTCGTACTCGTCCTCACTCTTGGCCAAATCTTTGGCGTTCACAGACGCATTAAGCATCATGACACCACGCAGATGCTTGGACGTGAGTGTGAGATGGACACGACGTGGCCCCTCAGGACGCCCGGGTGCTGCGGCGGGCATGGGCAACTCGTAGTAGCAAAAGCGTCCGTTGCGAAACAGCAAAAAGTAGCGGAAATGCGCGTAGTCGCCCTGCTTGATAAGTGCGCCCTCCATAAGTTTATGATCCTCGTAGTAGTTGTTCACGGGCTCCTCCTCGCCTGAAACCCAGTGGCCTAACCACGCTCGGGACGTGAAGCCTTCCGAGTCCATGCGCCTTGAATGACTTTTTCACTAATGAGTGAGCTTCTCAACGCCTTCGGCGTCAATCTATTCTGACTTAAAAGAGCGTGCGCCTCAAAGTATCTTATATCACATCATGATACACATGAAAATTGTATGTAGCTTGTCAGCGTCCAGACTTCATAACGTCATGCATTGAGTATAGCAGGTCAAGCGAAGGTTCAACCGGATATTCTCTATAATAATTGTTACCTCTTAAATATAATACTTCGAAGTTCACAATTTATGTTATTATTCACAAGAAACTTACTTACCGGTACATGTACTGTAACCGGTATTATAAGTCGTCTTGTACAAAATGAGTTGGATTTTGAGATCTCCGCTGACAATTAAGTCGGTATTTCATGCTGAATAAATTGTCACCTAAGGTCTTCTTAAGAGAATCTACAACATGGGGATCAAATTGCTATATATGTCCGGGTCCCCAATTTCAACTTGTGTCGCATTTCACTCACGCTTCTTTGGTTGGTCATGACGCGAACCCAGGTACCGTAATTGAAGTTTGCAGGCACTGAGAAACAGTGAGTGACCTGCGTGCAGCGATGAAATGTAAAAGGTGTGTGGACTTCTGCTTGACATTAAGAATTCTGCGTTGGAGATGTAATGCTTTGCTTTCAGGATGCTGCACAACGAACCGGCATTGCATAATCGATCTAACGAACGTATTGGCTTCGAAAGTTCTCCAGGGTCATCAATTCCAGCGGGCTTTTAGTAGCAGAGTCTCCAGGGAAATTTACCACCTCGACTACAAGTACGATTGCAAGGTCTTTTGCAACCTAAATTTCTACACGATCTTGACAGTGGAGAAAAACACAAACAGACGTGTTTCTGCTTTCAATTGACTGCGACAAACAAACTTGAACAGCAAGCAGCTTAATCCATTATTTTGGCCACTTTCGATGTCTAAATTTACTTGTTGAATGGAGGATCGACAGTTTATACTGCAAACTAACTATACTTTCTTCATCTTGTAGCTAAACTGGAGCACTGCATTGTTGATCTCACTCATGTCTTCACTGGATGGATAGTTTTTACCTTTAAAGTCAAAGTCGGGTTTTAGCGAAAGTTGCGTTGTCCATTCCTGCAACTTCGTCACGTAGAGTGCCCGTTGCTCTTCTTTCAACGGTAACATGAAGCTGAACATTAAAATACCGTCAGATTCGTTCTAGAGACCATCAATATACTCAGTGAATTGACTTACACAGACGACTCGACGTTTACGCTCGCACCGTCCTTCAAAATACTCGTGAATGTCGCTGTCGAAGTCTCATTCGAAGGTTGGAGCACCTGGCACAGCTGGGACGAAATGAAGACATGATCGAAGAGGTTCGAGTAGCGCTTTTTCGAGAACATGCTTTCGATATCGCCAGTTAACGGAATGACCTGCAACGGTGGCACCGTGAAAGCAGAATGGGATGAAAAACGTATTCAGGCTAATATCCACAGGGGTACGACGTACCTTCACGCCTTGTAAGGACTCAAAGTTAGAGCATCGACGGGCTTCATCTTTTGTTTCTTGTTGCTTCAGAAACTCCCTAAGAGAGAGCACGGTTGTTAGCTTTATACAATAGTGCAGATTTTTTTCAAGATCGTGTAGCACGTACTCTTCAGTCGCCTGAGAATGTTTCACTTCTACGTCCAGCTCTTCGAATCGTGACTCCAAACTTTCTTCTATTGACTGGCAATTGCCGGTATCGAGGACTACTTCCTCTTTATCACCAATGCCGCTGAAAATATCGTGCTCCTGACAGTTGTATCAGCTCATTGTATTAGTAATTTTTCATGAATGTTTTTACTTCAGGGTCATATACAGTCAGTACCTTTTCCATCCTGTACATTCCGCCCGTCTCGATCTCATACAAATACGAAAGCACGTTGTACACCGCAACTTCCACTGTATTCTGAGCAAGAGTAATGAAAATAAAATTCTAAGCCACTGAAGTCAAGCAGAAAGCACAGTTCAAGTAGTACGTACGTGACGGTTCTGCTCGACCCCCGAGCCCTTGTTGTGTACCTCAAAAAGTTGGTCGACAAAGCTGTTGACCTTTTCACAGTGAACACCGAATGAAATATAGGGGCTCACAATGATGTCTGTCCATATTCCCTTGCAAAGAACAGATCCATGGTGTTTCTTCTTGGCCTACTTGTTGATAAGGAAGTTAAATTTGTGACCTAGGACATAGAAGTCTCAAGTATAAAACAGTGAAAGACGAACCTCAGTATACGCCGCCATGGTGCGGTTTGGCACTGTATAAGTTTGGTCACCGAATTCGAACGCTATACCCGAGTTTCTCCACTCACGATACTGTCGAATATGAATCACGCTGGCATTTTCGATCTTCTTCAAGTTCATCTGATGGGTCACAAAAAGCTTTTTAATGAACTGAGGACTCAAGATCGTGTACAGTCAACACTTACAGTGTAATCCCAGTCAATGAGATTGTCGCGGTAGTCGTAGCGAGCCTCATAATAATGTCGAAGGCGGTGATCTCGGAGCGAGTCAGCTACGGCAGCAAAGATTTAGTTCTTAGATCGCTTTTGTCTATCCCAATGCAGCCTCACCATCAAACTTAACACGCTGAAACCAGCCTCGAAATGTGTCGATGAGATCGTCATGAGTGCGCATTTTTAAATGTGATGTATCTACTAGACCCGCAAGCGACCCAGTTTCATTATAAACGAAGTCGGTCAGCAACTTTGCCTGTTCTTCAATGTAAGCGCTTGTTCTCTCCTGTTAAAACACACACAAATATATACAATACAACATTAAAAAACTACCGCAGCTCCCTTTGAACTTCTCTCCTTGCCTGCACTCGAGAGTTCCCAAAAACCTCGAGAAACAAGTTGCATCGCTGTCTCAGAGGAAGATCCGTATCCAGCGCAATTTGGATTAACAGCAAATCTCTCGCCAGCGTCTCGATGGCCTTCTCGAAGATGTAAATGTGCACTGGTCGATGCTTCATGGCCGGTTCCCATCGATTGCGACGTGCAATAGTGGCCAACACATGGCGCACGTCTCCTGGTCCTGCTAGCAATACGTTGATCGGCTCAGTAGACGCTTTCTCCTCGTCGTCATCGATTGTAGTCTCCTCGTCGTCATCGATTGTAGTACTGATGGAGCTTTTGCTCTCGCTCTTGCTAGACTCTGAGAGACCACTGCACGCGTCGAAAGCAGGTGAGAAGCCCCACATGCTTACGGTGCCCATGCTCATCATGAGCGCGCTATTGGTGCGAGCCATGGTCTCAGTTTGTATCTAGATGTTGAAGATTAAATGCACACAGTCGACTACCGAACGATACGCACGAAAGGGCACGATCTTTTGGGCGTTAAATCAGATCGAACGGTACTTTGTACCAAGAACGTGAGGTGATAAGATGCTGCTTAGGTTCGCTCTCCTACCGCTACTTCTGGTGCTGAGGGAGTGTGTTGCTCGCGCGGTGCCAGTGTACGATGCGAAGGGGCTCTTTATAGACCGCCTGACTCATGACGACCTCGCTCGTCTGCACGCTTGTCCTTGTCACAGCAGTGATGAGCTTGTGAATGCGGCGTCGCTGTGTCTGCCCTTGGATTTTGCTGCTAAAAGACAGCGGAAGGAGGTTTTTGCTTTCTCTGTGGCAACCGATGACCGATGGAAACACTACGACTGGGAGAAGGTGTGACTGGACGGATATTGTATATTGTGGGGTCAAATTCTGACCTTGTACATGTCGTTGCTGCTGCATTTTGAAAGCTTACGACAGTGGCTTGGAATCTAGATAAGGAACTGTTGTGCCATGCCCACAGCAAGGGAGTGAAGATTGTCGTGAAGCACAATTTTGATAATGTGGATCAACTCTGCAACGCGACAGCACGCCACGAATGGATCCAGGTAGGAACTTTTCACCCCATTTTTTGCTGCTAATATAGCGCAACACCTTGGTAGCAAGATTAGCGTTCTGAAATCATTTACTTGATTGACATAGGAGACATACTCGAAGATCGTAGAGAATTTCGCTGACGGTGTCAACATTGACACGGAGAAACCCATGTTTGGCCACATCTCGCAGTGTCTCGGGACGCTCGTGCGCGAGTTGCGGCAGGAGCTGGAGCAGCATCCGCTTACGAAGAACGCGCAGGTGCGTTTCATCATATAAAAACTACTTGCAACGGATATCAGCTTGGACGCTGACCCATATCACGCTCGACTTTGCAGGTCACGTTCGACGTTCCTTGGGCTCCTCGTGGTATCGATGGTCGCTACTACCCATGGCGCGAACTCGCGGACGCAACGGACTTTCTGTTTGTCATGTCGTACGATATGCGTAGCCAAGTGTACGACGCGTGCGTAGCGGGTGCGAACTCCCCACTGGCCCTCGTGAAGCAGGGACTGGAGGAATATCTGCTCGGTGCCGGCGTTGCGCCGGACAAGCTGGTGCTTGGAGTACCGTGGTACGGTTATCAGTACCCGTGTCTGAAGTCGGTCAATTGGCCAATTGACGATGGCGTCTCCTGGTGCCAGATCCGACCAGTGGCTTTCTTTGGAGCCCCTTGCAGCGATGCTGCGGGTGGACAGATCGACTACGGGGACATTCGGCGACTGGTGAAAAGCCACAGGCTCAACGATCATTGGGATCCTTTGACGCAGACCCCGTTCGTGTGGTATTCGCCATCAGAGGAAAAGGGGTCCTCTCAACTTTGGTTCGACAATCCACGCAGTCTGAAAGCCAAATACCGACTTGTGCGGGAGCTCGGACTGCGTGGTGTGGGTATGTGGAACGTCGACTCTCTGGACTACTCGGTAAACAACAACGATACCCAGCTTATGTGGAGTGCGTTGGCCGAAGCCTTTGCGTCCTGAGTATGTGAGCAATCCTTTGGTTGTCATTGTTCGTATAAACAAGTTGAGCTATGAATCATCTATAAAACTTTCCACGTTTCCAAAGAGAGTAAAACGGCCGTTAATATGGCTGGCGCGAGGAAGACACGCGGAAAAGCAAGCAGGCCAATCAATTCATTTTGTATACATTTGCGTAGCTGATATTCCCGGTACCGGTAACGGCGAGAATGTCCTTGGCGGACTTGATTAGCATAGAGAAGCCAAAGTTTTGGTAGGAGCCCGTGGGGGTTTCATTATGACTAGCATTGAGCCGTTACATGTACTGGAAAAAAAGGATCCTGGCTTTTTGAACCGATCTTCTTCCACTACGTCAGAAGCTCATCCCCTTCGCACCCTTTCAGAATCGTGCCACACGAATGGCACAAATGTGGAAACGAGGCAAATCACTCGCACTAGTGAGGCACTAGAAGCGAGTTTGACTGTATACTGAATTCGCACCTAGCAAAACGCCCTCATTCTATGCCAAATGGAGGTATTTCGCCCCGTCTCTCTCTCTCTCATGAGGTGAAAAGATCCTTAGAAAACTTACGCCCTTTCGCCGCCATGAATAGCTCCTTGCACTTTGGAATCGCTGGACTTCATTCCCAGATTTACCTCCTTCACCAACAAGTGCCAGTCAAGATGGAGATGGAACTACCGGCCACTCCCACGCCCGCCGAATCGAGGGGCATGCACCTCAATTTCCAGTCGCCCACGGCCGACAAGGCGCAGCAGTCGCTGCGTATGCAGGTGGCCGCCCACAACTTCAAGAAGCGCGCGGCTTGCGACTCGCCTGAACCCTCAGACGATTCCGGCTCGCCGCTTCCCGTAGCCACTTGTAACTTTGCGGCGCTCAGTCGCCACTTCCACCTACCACTCAAGGTGGCGGCCGAGAAGTTCGGTGTGCGTGCTACGGCCTTTAAGAAACGCTGCCGCGCCATCGGCATCCGCCACTGGCCGTACCGCAAGGTACGCAGCCTCAAGCGCTCACTGCAGGAGCTTGAGCAGTGTCAACAGCAGGCCCAGGACGGGTCGGGCCCTCCGCTCTCGGATAAACAACTGAGGCAGCAGTTGGGCTACCAAAGTCAGCTCAAGCGCCTCCTCTCACCCGAGACCTACGGCATCGATCCGTCGGGGCAGTTTCTGTCCGCACACTTCTTCAACGGCGACGCCGACGGGGATGACTCGGACGAGGACTCGTGCGGCTCGCAGAGTCCGCGACCGGGCGTCGAGCACTTCGCACAAAGGAACAAGGCGCGTAAACACCTCTTCACGGACTCACCGTCCTCCGCTTCGGCCTCGTCGCCGCACCGCGATGCTATGTTTTTTGGCAATGCAATGGCCATGAACTCGGCAATGGACTTTGTTGCCGCCGCCAATCGTGCGCAGCTCAGCGCTCAGTACAATACCCAAACAGGGATGATGTCTGCTCAGTCGGGGTTTGTCTTTGATGCTCTATACGACCCCTTCGGTGAGCTTAGCACCTCTTCCATGGATCCTTACGGCGAGAACGACCATCCGTCGTGTGGCTACTCTCTTGACGCCATCTCGTACGACTTCTTCCCGTTGCAACCATCTCCGACTATGGCCATGAGGAAAGCTACTGCTCTAGCACAACATCAAGTTCCGAGTTCTAGCGTCTCGACTGCACAAGAGCCGTCGGCTGCGATTGCTCCTAGTGGTCTCGAAGGCCTGGAAGATGATATCTTCCGCCATATCTCTCCCGAGTATGGATGTCTCGTTTAAACGAAGTCTTTACTCGGATAGATGTCGCTTTGTACCCTTCAATGGTCTCTTAGGTCTCACCAATTCCTTTTTGCATTTTGCTTTAAATTATTCTGATATCAATAAAAACGAGTTCGCAGATCTTTCTGTTTTCTTCTGCTCTGATCGTGCATGAAGCAGTAATAGAACAAAGTCAGCAGCTTGTCGGTACGCTGCTACTACGACAGCCGGATCGGAACTCTCGACACTGAAAAGATTCGGAGCCATCACAATAGCTGGAAAATAGAGAAACAAAAGAGGTTAAAAGCCTGAAATCAGCAGCATTATTATACGCTAGTGAACCTACCCATGCTCTTGTTAGTCATCTTGTTCTTGTCTTCGTACTGAACAACTTCGTTCAGCAGATCGAGCAGCCATAGTAAAACACTCTGATGCAACTTTGGCAAAGCTGAGAGAGTCTTTAGCACCATCTTTGGCTCGGGGTCCTAGCAACATAACGCCAGTGTCAGTATTTCCAAAAAAAAACACTAAATTAGTGGTAACTAATTTCTTACCACAAGCTGGCAAGCGAGAGCAATTTTTGCTTCAGGAAGCATGTTGAGCAAACTCACTGGAAGCTCCCGGAACCAAAGCTGTACATATGAAATCGATGTTAGATAGATACTTGTCAGGGAGAATTCATCCATAGCCAGGAAACCTTAATGAGCGAGGCCATAATATGTACGTCGGAGCAGTCCTCGAAGGTCCCATCATTGATTGAGTGTTTGACGGCAACTAGTTCCAATTTGTCAGGTGCCACGCGGAAAATTCCTTCCGTCTGAGCTCCATTGTGAGCTAGCAAGCAGCTCTTCATCATTTCCAATACAGCAGGTAGTTTAGTGTCGTACCCATTAACCACTCGTTTGGGCACTTCCTCGAGTGGTAAGCCAAACTGATGGTTCAGCATTCGCCACTCATCCGGTAGTCCTTCATAACGCGCTCGGTCTGGGTTGTACGTCACGTGAATCTCTTCTCGAGTTTTGTATGGACGACTAATCCATTCACCGCGAAACTGTTTGTTTTCAACACCAAACCTGTCCGCAGCGCCACTGATCTCAAGAAGAGCAACTGGGGAAGTTGGTGCTATGTTGGACATGTCATCTGTCTGATTGTCGTCTGACGATGCCAAGGGAGGAATTCGTGCCCTGTTAGAGATTTCATCTGTCTGGTTGTTGTCAACACTGTTTTCATCTGACAATGAGGCTGGTACCCTGTAAGACATCTCATCTGTCTGGTTGTTGTCTTCATAAGATGCTTCTTTTGAACAGATCGTGCTGCTACGAGCGCAAGTTGGTATTGGCATAACTTGACCACTCGTCGCTTGCTGTTGCTGTTGCTCTTCGTCCCACAGAGAACCAGAATTTACCTTGTGTTCCTTAGGGTAACCAGTACGCCGATCGTTCCTAAGTTTTGGACGCGATGAAGGAGCTGGTGATGTCATCTCTGAATGGATCTTGCGCGCGCGTGAAGGATAGTGCATGGAATGCAGTCCAACGCCTTGCCATGCTAGCACAAGCTACAAAACCATTAGGTTCGTGCAGAAAGCTTGAGAAATAATCTCCAACCGCTTACACTTTGTAAATCAACATTGTCTCGCATCAGCTTTTTCACGACTTTCAGCGCACCTGCAGGACATAATTGAGCAGGTTAGAGCGTATTCAAGTCAGCAAGCCGACACAATATTTTTCCAACCCGGGGTATTGGTCAGGATGTGATCCATAACACGGGAGCACTCGACAGCTTTCGTGTAGGAGTGGAACTGGAATCCGTACGTGTGATTATCAACGCCTGCGAGTCGACGGAAAGTCCTATTGTCTTGAGCGCTTCGCCACCAGCTGCACCCTGTACAAAGGAAGTCGTTCACGATAACTGTACCAGACTTCAAGACCCACACCACAATGCCGAAATGAGCTTCGGACGTGTAGTGGTCAATCTCGGCGCAAATGTGGATCTGCGCCCGCGCACCGCACGAGATCGGCCGCCAGCCACCACCCAGCTGCGGGATTTTGCGAGCCGGTGGACCTGCTTCAACGGCAGCTGATCCACGAGGTTCCACCTCGGCGTCTTGTCGGTGCCGGAGCACTGCAGCTGGGGCCGTATACAGCACCGCCTCGCTTGGCATCCTGGCACATGTAGGACCACGTGAACGGTGTCCACGGCAGATCGAAAAATACCCCATTCAACTGCACCGAGACGACCAGGGCGAGCTAAAGTTCCTTGCCATTAGCGCTGACTCATGGATGCCAAGGCGAAACGCACCTACCGGATGCGTTTCCGCCCGACGTTTCCGACCGGAACGGACGGCATCCGAAACCGGACTGAACTGGCGCATATTGCCGCTGAACTGCAATAAAGTAAAAAGGACTGGAGCGTTCCGCCAGGAGAAAGCAAAGGCTCGTTCACTGTTCCATTAGATCGGGGTTTACCAGACTAGCTGCATACTTCTTCAGTACCAGCTACGACTCGTCCTCGCTCCCGTCCTTTTCGCGGGTCTCGATCTCGCTTAGCATCAACTGGTACTTGGTGACAACGCGCTGCAACGCGCGGTTCGACGCGATTGTCGGCAGGATGTGCGACTTCAACACGTCTCGTTTTACAAGATCCTGTTTTCAGGTTAAAGTTGTCAGTCCTGGCAGAAAAACGAAATGTCGACTGAGCCACGGAAAACAAAAAGGACAGCAATGTACCAGGATCATGGGCTCCCACTCGCCATCTCCATCTCCATGTGGTTTAGACCGTCCGTCGTCCACAGCACTGCGGGTTGAGGGTCTACAGCGACGATTCAAGTTGAGTTAGTACATAGAAACTCTACATCTCACCAAGTTAGAATACACTTACGCGTGAAAAGGACCCATCATTTCAGCACACAAGTCATCTAGTCGAGTCACATCCTCGTCGTGGGTTAAAAATCTGGCATACGCTTGAATCCTGGAATGAAGGACAGAAAAATTAGCGACGGAAGTGAAAGTTGTGGTTCCTAGTTAGAAACGTACCAATAGCGATACTCGGTCGAACTTTTCAGTACCATTGCTGCAGCTACCTGGTGCTCAAGGTGCGAGCGCGTCACATTGCGCTGCATCAGTGGGTCCGACATTCCTGCCAGCATAGCCGAAGCAATTCCTCGCTGAGTTCGGCCATACCCAGAGGCATTTTGCAGTCGCCGCAGTGGCCCAATCTATCGACAACAGATAAGTTAGTTAAAAAGAGTTTTCAACCGATACCATGCAGTGAAAAGTACACATACAGGAACACTTTTGACTGCAACTGCATCTGTAGGAAGAGCCGACGTAAAGTCTGAAAATACAAAACTGTCGTCCGCCACTCGCATCCTGTGCAAAACATAACAAAATATTAGTCTGCTATTATAACTAATAAGCGAAAGGGGGGGGTACCATGAAGACATCGCAGTGTCAAAAGTATATGACAGCAAGCTGGAATTGCCCTTCGTCTCGGAGTTCGACTCGGCAAACGTAATCAGTGGCATTCCCTTCGTTGTCACTTGACATCGAAGCAGCGTTAATTTGCGATGATCTTCAGGTGCAACCTACACCACGCATCAAATGGGATTATAAGTTTGATGATAACACAATGCCTCATTTACAGTAAGCGACGCACATTCGCAATCGCATCAACGGAGCTTGAAAGCACGAGCTTGCGAGCATCCAGGTTCCAGATCTTTAGGGTCCCAGTCACTAGGATCACTAGTAAATAGGGGGAGTTGCTCACGCTGCATTCCATTACCGAGATAGCACTGCCCAAAGCTGTCAAAGCACAACATGAAGGTCAACTTCGCAATAGGGTGGATTTCTCTCTAATACAGGATACGCACCAATGCACGGGAAAAGCCGTCGCCCGCTGCTGCTTAGAATAAGGAGGTCGCCATTGTGAACTCCAATTGCACAGTAGCTTGCATTTCCGACTGCACAAACCGCTCGACCAGGGATTCGATCTATCCACTTGACTTCGCTGCCTTCCGAGCATTGAAGCGTTGAATACACTGGACCTAACTCTGTACGTGTCAGCATGGCAAGATATGTCAGAGATAATGCACCCCGAAAAGCCAAACCTTCCTGATTGCAACTCACCTATGATTTCTTCTGGCTGGGTGCTTTTCAGATTATGTACGGTAACTTCTACGACCGTCTCAGTGAACACTAAGCCATACCTTGGTCTGCCATTCGATTTTGAGCTTGAGGCACCGGCATTTTTGCTGGTGTTAATCTCGACGGAAAACTGCAGTCGAAGTGGAAAGTCGGGTAACAATTTTCCTCCACCAGCGACCCCGGCACTACTGCTTGCACATAACAATGTTCTGTATAAGTATAGCAAATAACTAGCCATAATTGAAATGATAGCACAAGAGAGACGAACCTCCCATTCAGCAGTTTTGGCGCTCGTGCAATAACTTCTCGCGACTTTGCGACCACAATGGCAGCCTGAGCAGCAGGGCGATCGCTTTCTCGCTTTCTCTTCAGAGAAACGCCATCGACACCATTCTTCTTCACTTCCACTTTTGACGATTTCGACGATGTGTCGTTGCCCGGTGATGCAGCAGATTCGTCCTTAGAATTGGACCCGGTCATTTCACTGTGAACTGGCGTTGGGCTTGGCGTGAGTGAAGCAGAATTGTTAGCGTCTGGAACAACACTAACCTCCTCTCCACTAGTTGACGCCATGCGAGCATCCAGCAGTGTGACGTCAGACGCTGTCGGTGATACAATCGTGGGGCTCAAAATATTGCGAATATTGTTCTGCGATGAGGCAGGATTGTTGACCGAAGAATCCTCGTTCACAACAGGGGAAGGCTGCGCGTCAGTTTGAAGCACCGGAGATATTCGCTTCTTGTCACTTTTGATTGCTCCACTTGGGGGCCTGTGTGGCGTGTAGCTTAACGTCTGAGCTCCTAGTTTTTTCTTCTTCTTTGGAATAAGTGTATTTGTTGTGTGGGTAGCTGTCTGCGGAACACTGGCGCTTGAATTCCGATTAACACTCAAGCGAGGTGATGTTGTAGACTTTTCTTCAAGCTACAGGAGCACAAGTGGCTTTGTTAGAGGCTAGCCTTGTCCCACATGAAGAAAATAACAATCACACCTGGAGCTGAATCGGATTTTCCACTAGTGTAGAAGCAAGTGTAATACCAGCTCGAGACCCATACTGAAGATTTAACAAATCACTTAAGTGTTAGTGCCTAAATGTTAATGTTTACACTGACAAGAAGAACAGCAATCAACGTACCTTTGCTTGCAGCAACTTACTTTGCTGTGCATCAGAAATCGGAGTGCCAATTTCGTCGCCTCCAAACTGAAAGCAACAGATAGATCCATCAAGCGAGCAAGCGAGGAGGAGTGACTGCGAGCTTGACCAAGTAAGGTCAGTAACCGACGAGTCAAAGCAATCTTTGATGACAGCAAGTGGACGTGCTAGATGCGCTAGCCAGATGCTCACAGTAGCATCATCGCCACCTACGGCACAGCATGCAAACTCTTTGTCCGGATCTGCCTTCGTCACTGCAAACCACACAATATCAGGACGAATTACACAATAGCGAAATCACCACCACCACAACAACCTACCGAGCAGCTTTGGGTTGAACCGTGCACTGGTAACAACACCCTGGTGGCCCACAAACTTGAGGTCATTTGTCCAGGATCCGCGGTTTAAGAGAGCTGCAATGTTTTTCTTCGAGCTGAAAGCGTGCGTTGCACAGAGAACTGAGCCGTCTGGGGACCACGACAGCCGACGGAAATGCGATGTAGATGCACATCCTTCAAACGACTCAGTCACAACGTCCGACTCTTGCCAATCGGCTACTTTCCACATTCGCACGGTTTTGTCCTCTCCAGCACTCGAAAGATACTGCAGAGAGAAAGAAAACTCACCCGTCAGACATAGTAAAATACAATATACTCTACATACCTTGCCCACTGGATCCCACGCTACGCCTTTGACCCAACCATTATGTCCTGTTAACGTCTGCAGTGGTTGAGTCATGACTTCACTGAGTCCACCGACACCCACATCCCAGATCAAAATGGTGTTATCAATGCTGCAGGTTGCAAGCATCCGATCATCTGGAGACCACGCCACATCTGCCACATCTACAGTGCAATAAAAGCGACCGACATCAGAACCAATATATTATCTATACCCACTCAATCTCCTCCTCACCCATCGTGTGTCTTTCAAGCGTCGAGCATCGCACCCAATTCTGTTTATTGGGTCTGGCATTGGAACCGAAAGGAATTGGAGCTGCTGCTCCCGACTTCAGTTCGTACAGTAGAACCAGCTGGTCATCTGAGCCTGAGGCTAAATAGCGGCCGTGGCCCGCCCAACGCACGCAATTAACAGCCTGTTGGTGGTTTGCCAGCGTCGCTAGTAGCTCGAATGTGGCGATTCCTCCTTCAGACGGCGTCTGCAACGACCATATTTTGACTGTGTTGTCTCCACCGGCCGTTGCGAACAGCTGCAGCGTCGGATGAGCATCTACGCCGTAGATGGCGCAGACTGAGGAGCAGTAAAACACCAGATTTTTAACAGTTAATAACGCGATAACGAGAGCAACTGAAAACGTCACATTCGTGTCATCAGCTAGGCTAGCGTCTTAATTAATAAAATGAAATAAACCTGTGCCGGACGAGTTCTCGTGCTTGACGCCCTCGGGCTTTTCCAGCAGCATCTCACGCGCGTGGCTTGCCTTAGGCTAGCGTCTTAATTAATAAAATGAAATAAACCTGTGCCGGACGAGTTCTCGTGCTTGACGTCCTCGGGCTTTTCCAGCAGCATCTCACGCGCGTGGCTTGCCTGGCGCAGTGCGGTTTTGAACACTAGCCTATGAAATGGGATACCGATGCTGGACAGTAGGTTGCTTGAATGGTAAGTACGATTCTAATTATAGCCATGTCAACATGTTGAAGTTTCCTATCGCATTAGCACTTGTCCAAGATGCGAGCTGCACGACGCTTTCGTCTTGGCACCACCATCGCGTTCCTGCTGTTGTTGATAACGACAACAAATGCAATAAGCAGGAACGAGCGTGGCGGGCTGAAGCTTCTCTTTTGGGTTACAAACGGCCAGCGGTGGGCGGCCAAATGGGACATCCAGAACGAGCATAGTGATCCGTGTCTCGACAGCGTCCGTGAGCAACTAAATGCACATTGGTACTTTCCAGGCTTTAGAGTCACGTTATATTGTCATGTTGCACTGTATGTAGTGGTTCGGCATCGTTTGTGATCGCGATGGCCGCATCAGGTCCATGTGAGTGGAAAGCGAATGTATTTTCATCCTGTTACTTCAACTTATATAACACATTTTGTCACTTTATCTTGTTATAGCCGTCTGGCTAACAACAATCTCGTCGGGATTCTACCACCAGATTTTCCTCGCAAGGACTTTATCGGGCTACAAGAACTGTAAGGAGACTTTTCTGTTTCTGCAATCTATATACGATAGCTAACGATGTTGTTCACAGAGACTTGAGCTCCAATTTCCTAACGGGTTACGTACCTACAACGCTATCAAGATTTAGTGCGTTACGCACCCTTCGGCTTGACGGAAATTATTTTGTTGGCGTTATCCCAGCGTCGCTGACGGAGCTGACAAAACTCGAGTTCTTGTAAGAATTTTAGTATCTTCCGAATTATCTGTGTATCGTGTCTAACTGTCAATTGTTGTACGCTTCCAGGGGATTGCAAAATAATAATTTCGATCCTGCCAACGCGGACGGTAGGGTTCTGCCTGCAGCAATTCAGCTACTAACAGATTCTGAAGGACAAAACTGCCGCATTTTCTCCTGAGGTACAGAGTGAAAAGTATTATGTGCAAGAAGCAAGTGGATGCCAGTAGGAATACAGTAGTCAAATGATGCTGAAGCAAAATAATTTCATTCGCATTCCGTGATATCAACGTAAACTGGCGTCGCCAGAAAACTCTCTTACCAGGACACGATATTGTCAGCGGCATTAGTCATAGAGAGGGAATAGTATGTGATATCGCCCAATACGAACAAATGGACGAAGAAATGAATTGAGTGAAGAGTACAAGGTATATGACGTTGAAATTTTTTGTTGATCTACAGCCGTGTCAACTCTTAAAGGATATTTGAAGCAACAAGCAGCAAAATATGACACCGAGCGACCCGCTAGCTTACAAGGTCGCAGCATAATGGATGTCGTGTCACTCTACAACCCCGATATTTATATATTCAGTAGGTAAAGCTGCTTAGTAACTTAAGTCTCTTGGTCTCGCTCGAGCTGAAAAGAATCCAGCAATTGCGCTACGATGTCCATGAAATTTAAAAACAGAGCTGGACATTTTGTTATTAACTATGTAGGATTTGAGCACTTTTCAGTTGTCGAAGTCTTGAAGGTTTCTTGCGATCCATCTTGACTCTTCTCATCGACAGCTACAACACCTCGACAATGGACGTTAAGGTGACCGGTGCCTCCTGATTCGAGTACGCATGCAGACAGCCATCATCGGATAGTTTAGAGGCGCCAAGCATGCGAACCGTGGAGAAAGGATCCATAACGAGGTCAAAAAGACCTGATGCCAGCTCGGCACGTGGTTCCATCTTGAAAACTCTGCCACTGGCATTGAAATGGAAACGCGACACGAAGGGGAAGTCGTAGGTCTTTCCAACTAGACGTTGCACCATTTCTTCGTCAGCTAGCAGTGGCTGGAAGAAATGTTTGATAGTGTCGCGAGAGATACGAAGAGTGGAGCGACCGACGCAATGGACAACATACACGTCTGGGTCTTCGTTCTCAAGAAGCTGAATTTGGTCACAGTGCAGTATCATTTCCGCGTGATATCGCGAGTAGTTGTGCCATTGCACTAAGAACGAGTCCAGGTCGCGGAAGGATGGGGACTGCACATCTGGTAACATCATGCTTCGCAGTCGCGCCTCCGTCTCACTCGTATCGTTGTGGCTCGGATCGTATCCGTGCGAAAAACTCTCATAATACGAGTGCACTTTTTCCAGTACAAGTTGTTGCGCATTCGCTCGTCGTGCATAATGCAGCGTCGCCAAAAGAGTCTGTCGTCTCTCCAGTGCCAAAACCTGTTGACGCATCCGGTGCATCTCCTGCCTAGCGATGGTCTCTTGTCGGTGCTGCGTCTGGTTCGAATTGGTCGTGAAGTTCTGTACACGTCGAAAATGGGCGTCGCTTGACCCAAACTTGCTCAACGTGTGGCAATTCTTGGACAGTCGTCGCGCACGCCGTCGGCGTTGACGAGTAGCGAGCGCTTCGGCGTGCGTTGTGGCTTGAGTCACCGCTTGCTCAAGCATGAGAATTCGTTGGGGTGACGAGGTGACAAGTGCTGTGGAGATGCTGCGCTTAACGTCCAGATTCTCACCGTCAGCTGCTGGATCAGACGACCAGCGTGTGCGGCTGCGTTTGTTGAGACTCGAGAGCATGATGTTCGCAGTTGGAGGAAAGATTGGAAATGAGCTATTTTGGCCCGTGCTACTGCTGGACATCTGACCGGCGCGTCGTTTCCCAGAGGAGCTTGGTACTGGCGTGTTGCTTGATGTATCGTAGAAAGAAAGTGGTCGTATTAAAATGCGATTAAAAAGTAGCTCCTGTTAAACTCTTTGTGTTCGAAGCCGCCCATGCGACTAAAAGAGATGAAAGAACTGCTTAGGAATAGCACAGCGGGCTGGGCGGAAAGTGCTGACCAGTACCAACGGCGCTTTCAACGATTACCGGTAAATAATAGTGGTACAACTGGACGACCAAGTCCACCCTTCGCATAATTTGGCGCGTAGTGTATCATCCTGGGTGCACTTCATAGGTGTCTACAGCCTTAACATCCGCTGCGCCCCTATACTTGGTACTTATTAATACATGTTAGTCAAGCAGTTTGGCGACTGTAGCCATTCTCACACGTCGCAGATATATCCCTTTCAAAATAGTGACCTATCCTGAGCCATTCATTCAACAATTTGACTGGCATGAGCGAACTGTACAAGGAGGCTGCAGCCCTGCTGCACAAGCTGGAGAAGCGCGAAGGCGGTCTCAAGAGTCTGGCATACGCAGAGACGACGGTGCACAAGCGAAGCTCCTTCGCCCTCGTATGTGAGACGTTACGCTACAAACCGCTGCTGCGGGAGCTGCTGGCGGCTGTCCCTGAATGCCACAAAGGTCTTAAGACGTCTAAGGACACCAAGGAGCCGGCTGCACTCGTGTTTGTAGCGCTCTATGATCTTCTTTTCGGTCGACAAAAAATTCAAGGTGGGGGATACGTGAAGAAGGCGCTTGTGCAGCACCAAACGGCGTTCCGAGCGGCTCTGGCTAGACTCAAGATCAAGCGCAAAGTGGCATCTAATGAGGCACTTCTGCCACCTGAAAACCGCCAGCAACACCTCGCTCTTCCACGCTATGTGCGTATCAACATGTTGCTGGCTTCTGCAAAAGAGATCGAGGCTTTCACACTCGAATACGACGCCAAACAGGACCCCGACGTCCGCGATTTGCTCGTGTTACCTTCAGGGACAGAACTGCACGAACACGAAATGGTTAAGAGTGGAAAGTTGGTGTTGCAGGATAAGGCCAGTTGCTTTCCGGCCTTTGTGTTACACGGAGAGCATTCCGATGCAAAGGACAAGTTGGGTGATGTGATCGACGCCTGTGCGGCCCCAGGCAACAAGACCAGTCATTTGGCAATGCTGTTGCAACAACAGGATGGCGACGAGACGAACGAGTCTTCCCCAAACCGACAAGTGTTTGCCTTTGATCGCTCTCCCAAGCGACTTGACCTGCTTAAGCGCCGGATGAAACTTGCAGGCGCTGAGACTCGCGTACAAGCTCAGCTGCAGAGCTTCTTAGAGGTCCCTGTGGATGGTGAAATATATCGTAATGTACGGAGCATCCTGCTAGACCCGTCGTGCTCAGGATCGGGCATGACGAATCGTCTAGACCACTTGCTGGATATTGCGAGTGCGCGTGACACAGTGGTAGAGGCCGATGCCGGAGCTGAATACGAACAAGACACTGCGAAGCGTCTACAGTCGCTTGCTGATTTTCAGTTGGAAGCGCTGCGTAAGGCTTTTTCCTTCCCGCAGGTTGAGCGTGTTGTATATTCAACGTGTTCCATTTTCCAGAAAGAAGACGAGGAAGTTGTTGCAGCGGCGCTGAAGTCCGAGGAAAACATTTGTGCAGTTAGACCGTTTGCGCTGAAGCCTGCACTTACCACTTGGCCACGTCGCGGACTTGCAGTTGCAGGTCTCTCGTCTGAGCAGGCTAAGGCACTTGTGCGTGCAAATGGTCTTGAAGACTCAACGAATGGTTTTTTTGTGGCATATTTCGAACGCACTGCCCGAGTTGGTGGTGCAGCTGTAAATGCTGCGAGCATGAAGGCTAAGAAGCAAGCTTGTTCAACCGCTTCCGAAGCTTCTGCTATGTCGTCTTCAGTTGACAAAACTGAAGCCACGAACACTGATGTAAGTGCTGGTAAGAAGCGTAAGATGTTGTCCGACGCACAGAAGGAAAACCGCAAGCGTCGAAAACGCGAGAAGCGCAAACAGAAAAATGGTCACTCAAAAGACGAAGAATAGAGCAGATGACTTGTAAAAAGCTTCGTCTCTGGTTAAGGACCCAGTCATCAATTCATTTGTTGTAGCGACACACAATTCAGAATCAGCCATACACGAGCTACTTATTCGCAGTACTTTGGGATCCTACTACTCCTTGCATTCTTACTCGCTTTGGCTTCATGTAAATGATTCGGAAAAACGAAGTACGGATGGTAAAGAGCAACGCCGGTTTTCTTTTGAAAGATTAGCACAACAGCGCTCAATATGTCCCGCTTCACGTTCATGCTGGCGTGCGTTGAGGAAGGGAAATGATGATGTAGCTATAACAAATGTCGCTGAGTCACTTCCTGCTTGATGTCCACTGCATAAGACGAAAAGCGTTGTCGATATCCAGCGTCCAGATACTCCATTGACCCCGATCGACAAAGATCAAATTTAAGAAGCCCATCGTGTCTACTCCAGTGACTTACCGACAACAAAGTTGCTGGATCGCCAAGTATTCAAGAACCCGCTTCTAAGAGGAATAAACCGAGTTGTCAGTTTAAGGCGACTTCGTCCAAGTATTCAAGAACCCGCTTCTAAGAGGAATAAACCGAGTTGTCAGTTTAAGGCGACTTCGACGTCTCTTGTGTACACGTACATGTACTGTATTGAGAAATTTACCATCGCGTTTCATTTCCAGAGATGGCGAACTTGTCCGACGTCTTCAACGGTGACAGCTGTTTTTTCAAGCTCTCTCGTTACACTGTTCACTCTAATTAGTCGTGCCATGACTAATAATGGTTTACGATTT
>JAIKVB010000431.1:0-26737 GCA_024679045.1 Phytophthora brassicae | reverse complement strand
AGAAGTTGTTCATATCCTGCTCGTCAGTGTGTCCGTAGCCAAATGGCAACTTGGAGGAGCCGCCCAGATTCACACCACGTAGCAACGCGACACGGCCATGTTGGTCCACAAAGTGTCCATCTTTAATCGACAGAACGTCCTTCTCAAGCGATGGAGTCGTCATGAACGTTAGAGGAGCGATTGGAAAATAAAGAGGGTTATGCCCGTGATTTAGATAAAACTTCAAGATAAGTCTTACAAAGTCAGTGATAAAATCGTGGGGTGGAGATTTCTTCTCCGCTTTAGTATCAAATTGTCATTATAAAGAGGATGAGAGTTGTAGCTAGACTAATTGACTGGATTTTAAACAGTAATCGTGTGGCATCTGTACAAAGGATGATTTGAGTTCATAAAAACGAGGTTATGAATGTAAGTGAAGTACGTACAGGAGCAGAAGGTTGTGTTGGTGAAAGCATGTTGGTTGAAAGAGCATGGACACATGACCTCCAGTCCTTCAATACCTTTGTCTGTACACTCTTTCTGTGCGTCATCCATAGCAACAACACTTGCAGCTGTACCAAGCAGCATATACTGACGATAACTCTGGAAACAACAGCCTAATTCCGAGACGATGTCGTTGCAAAGAGAGAAGGTTGTACCAGCGTCTTTTACAAGATTTCCAATCATTGGAACTGAAAAACGAGTCAATTAAACACAGTTAAGTAGCAGTTAAGTAGCAGAACGTACTGCAATATTTGTCGTCTGCGTTCGTCTGACACGCGATTTGGTACGAAGCAGCTTGGAGTTTAGCACTCGCTTCTTCGTCTGCATCTTGACTGATGAAACAGTCGTTGTCCAGTAACATCTTGTACTTTGTATTGATGACATTGTAGCACGAATTCTCACACAAAGTTTTCTGCTCTTCATCGTCGCGAATGTCCAAGATATTGGCGTCAACCAGCTCTTTACAGTCGTTCATTACGATTGTTCCTCCTTCCACACCATTTTGTTCCTGTTTCTGATTTATAAGCAACTTTTGGAGCTCCTCTAACGTTTGAGAACATAAATCGGAAGACTGCAAAAGCCACGAGAGTGTTAAGACAATGAATTACCAAGCTCCAGTAGTTTATTAACCTACTATTATCCCTCCAATGCCTCCTGTAGCTTGTACACCACTCATCAGCCAAGAAACAACCAAGAAACAAGCTCGCATTATGCTCTAAGCTTGAAATTTCCAGTCACTTTCTGCTATTTTTATGCTGCTCAAGTTGTTGGAATAACTCCCATTTCTTCTTCAGTATGGAAACTAATTACATGAATTTCTCGTCATCTCCATGTCCTCCACGTAGCTACAAACAATCAGCGCGTGTTCAAGCTCGAGTTCATGGAATTCGATCCTCTCCACACCAGGAATTAGAGCCACAAAAGTGTCTTGGAAGTATGAATTTCTCTATGGAAACATTTCGATCTGCTAATGTGTTAAAACAATTTAATCAAGTGGAAAAACAATATCAAACGGTGTTAAATCCAGAAAAAACACTTTTAACACCTGAAGAAGCGATTAAAACGCTTCGAGATGTTGCAAATTGCAGAAAAAGTGCAGTTTTTCGCGCTAATTCAGCGGAAGAAATGCTACTTAACCTGGAAACTGCCTGTTTTCAACCATTTGTGCAAGAAAATAGTGGGAAACAACCTCGGATTTTGTACTCGCAATTATTGCGCGGTACAGAAGAAATTCTTTCCAAAGAGCAAACAGCATGTCAGCAGTTGCGCAAACACCTTCAGCAAATGGAAGAGCGCAACAATGAACTTCCTCATCTGCTCCAAGAGTGCAAAAGTGCTGTGACACGAGCGATGGAATCTGAAATTTTACTGGAACACAAGACGAAGATACGCAAACGCAAAGATTTGCGCACATGGGCGTGCAACAATCTTCGCACAAATTTAAACGACCTCCTGACGCGTCGTAGTGAGTTGAAACAGCAAATTTGCGCAGTTGCAAGCGATCTGAAAAAGGAACAACACTCTAACAAGCAGCGAGTGCAGAGACTGGACGATTTGCGGTCAGCTTCTTCCCTCGTTGACTCGAAGAATTCCACACCGCAACAATTTGCGCGTCTCACTCTTGTTTTTGCAAAAAATAAAGTTCTGGAAGAAATTCGTCGAGATCGCAAAACGTTGTTACGAACTCATACTGAAGCCATTTTTGCCGTACGAATTGAGCTTCGGGAGTTGAAGAATCAGCGCGTGATAATGGAGAAAAAGGTTAAAAATCTGGAAGAAGAAGCTGCAAATATCAAACGAACGTCCACGCCACGTCCCGATTGGAAGGAGCTTCAGGATGTTACAGTAGTTACAACTGCAATGGATCGAATGGATTTGTCTGCGCAAATGCAAATCGGTGCAACGCGCAACAAACTCACAGGTGCAAAAGATCTGGACGAAGAGCGAGCAAGTGAACAGCGATTGGCGCAAATTTTAGCGAGTCATTGGAGTACCATCGCAAAAGTTGAAGCCATGGGTGCGGAATTGGCGAATATTCGCGCGAAAGATCACGCTGGAGATACAATTTTAGTGGAACAGAAGAAACTCAAACATTTGCACAAAGAGATCACTCGACTGATGAAACTATTGGAAACTGTAAAGGGTTAAATCTGATAAGATAAGGTTAAAGACGCAAAATGATGTCTGGAATGGTACAATGAAGAAGGGTTATTCCAATGAAACCTTAGAGGAAAGTCAGGGGTGGATTGTATGTGACGTATGGCATCTCGTCCCAGCCAATAGTTCCTGGTTCCACAAGTGTAGCCATTTCTTCTGTCAGATCGTTGTCTGTCCACTGGGAATAGTCCAAGAAGGGCGAACATTTGGGTTCTTCCCCTGATTGCCAGCCACTTGGAGCTCCAAAATCGATTATCATTCGGGACGAGCGACGCGTCATGGAGAGATTTGTTTGTTGGTTTTCCAAATGAAAAGAGAACTTGACTTGATCTTCACAAATAGTATAGCGACCTTCGTTAAGGTTGACGTGATTTGCACTTGGCAGTTCGTTCCACTGACCAGGATTTAAACGAGAACAAGAGCTACCGGTAGTGAGCCAATCTCCCACACTCTCAGTATCACTGCAAAAAGCCAGTGGTAATGGCGTCACCGTGTCTTGATAACTAGTTGAAGTTGGTTCTGGAATGGGAATTGGTTCCAATGTCACAAGAGCCTTTTCCAACGTCTGAAAGCTTTGCGTCTCCTGCTCCGGCTCGTCGTGAGTGATTTTGCGTCTCTTGTTGTCTTCTTGGACGAATTCCGTAAGCAACAAGAGTTCAACACGTCGTTTCTCTCTGCATTCGCTCAAACCCGCGGGTTTTGCGACTTTGGGCGTAGGTACGAGCTCTAGTAACTTGAGAGTTCAACACGTCGTTTCTCTCTGCATTCGCTCAAACCCGCGGGTTTTGCGACTTTGGGCGTGGGTACGAGCTCTAGCAGCTTATCGTACCATTGGTCGAAGCTCCGGTCGCTCTTTGGGAGCACCGAGTCGCGTCTCTCGAGCTCTTCGTCCGCCCATTTGCGCAAAAACTCGGCACGCAGCTTCCACACGTCTTTGCAGTGCTGTTCGTACTGTTGTTGCGAGAGTTTATCGCTCTTGAAGAGATTGCGCTTGTATTTGCAAGCACCAGTGAAGCTGCGACTGTGCATTTGCTTCTTGGAGATGCGCATGGGGCAGCAATTGAGCATTTGCGCCAGCCACGAACGCAAAGATGTTTTGGCGTGTACCTCCGCCACCAGTCCATCTCGGAAGAGCTGCAAAAGTTTGTGCAAATACGCATCTTCGGCCGTGCTCCACTTGCCGAAACGGACAGGGACGTCGCGGTCTTTTGCGCTCTGCAGGAAAGTTAAGGAGCGGTCAGTACGTTCTTCATGAAATGGAGAAAGACTGGGAGGGCTCACGACGGCCAGGAAACTGCTACTTGGACTGCTAAACATGGCGCTAAGTGAACGCTTTGTACTGGATTGACGACAGCTTTTACGACGTTCACTCATGGAGTTTTGTCACTTGCGCTCGAAGCTGCAAATTGAAAAGTGAAGTGGGTTACGGTGGGGTATTTACTCGTTTGGTTACCCTTTTTGCGCCCCTGTCGCTTTCCGTGTTTGGAGATACCCAGATAGACGGTTTGGTAGTTTGTGGTGAAACGAGAGGAGACGACGAGATTGGTACGCTTTGCAGCTGCAGCAGCTGAGAATTATCAGGGGGGTACACTTTGTTGCGCTAATGGATGTACGCTTTGCAGCTGCAGCAGCTGAGAATTATCAGGGGGGTACACTTTGTTGCGCTAATGGAATTTTTGCAGTACGGAGACGCTAAATTGTCGATTTGATGCGCGTCAAGTGTAACGGTTTCGATAGTAGGGCGAAAAGGATCTTTTCTTTACAATTGAAAAACTGAAATATATTTGCGTTGTGTTTTCTGTGTTAAGAGCTCGTCTTTCCAGTAGAATTTAAGATTTATGACAGTTTTTGAGATCAGAAATTTGTGGTCCAGTCGTTTCTGTCGTCATCACTTTGAGATCCATCGAAGTCTCGACTTGCACCAGCATTTTCAATGATAGAGCGGCTGCAATGCAATTTTTTCAGGTTGTTAAGAAGATAACTGGATATATATTTACATGCAAATGCAAAAGCGATCGCGAGATGCGACACGTTTCCTTTTGCAGTTTACCAACCAGTAGCCGGTTTAAGACAAGTTGAAGTGGTTGCGTCCTTTCGTCTGTCGTACCTAATGAAGCCAGTACGGTAAAAATTGTATCCAATATCAGACTTTTGCGCAAAAAGATGCCTCGACGTAGAGAGACTTTGGTCCTGTTGACGCTGGCGGACGTTCGCTCGGCCTTTGAGCAAGCGACAACACTCGCAGTTAAGGACGCTCTGGATATTATCCATGAGGCGCAATTTCTAATGAACCAGGAGCTCAACGTGGTGTCCGTTCCGCAGAGAGCGTCAACTTACGGTAATACAGAAACCAGTTACCCTTTTGGGTTACGTTGCAGTGGGTACGTTTACATTGCGGAGCTAAACTTCGAATTTCTTGTTCTTTTTGCGTAGTGTTTGGAGACATTCACGGTCAGTTTTACGACCTCATGCAATTGGTGGACGCCGTGGGAGTTGATGAGCTCGCAGGTGCGTTTTACTGGCTATTTTGAGTAAATCTTGATCTAAAAATGAGTTTCCGTTGTTTTAGAAAAAGATATCCAGTTAGTGTTTCTAGGAGATTATGTGGATAGAGGCGCTTTCTCTTGCGAAGTGATGTTATATTTGCTGCTGCTAAAAATTCGGGTACGTCCAACTTAATTTAAAACGCACCTGGTTTAAGCTAAATCACTTGTTTTTATTATGTGTTTAAACAAAAGTTTTCGGATAAAGTTGTGCTTCTACGTGGAAATCACGAGTGCGAATCCATTTCATCTTTCTACGGATTTCGAAGCGAGTGTACGTAGAAACTTAAAGTCTAAATTTTGTGCTTTTTCCTTATACTAACATGTTATTTTCACTATATCAGGCCGAGTCAAATACGGTATTTCAGTATACCATCACTTTCTTTCCTGTTTCCAGTCGATGCCAGTGGCTGCTATTTTATCCACTTCTCGAGGGAATATTATGTGTGTACACGGTGGTTTATCCCCCGAGATAAAATCGATCGAAGATATTCAAGCGATTGATCGAGTCCGAGAAATCCCTACCACAGGAATACTATGCGATCTCTTGTGGTCAGACCCTCAGACTTCACACAATGTCGATGTGGACAGAGAAGTGGACACTCAAGTGTCTTGGATGCCGAATCAGGTACAGTACAATATTTATTCTGTGAAAAAGTTTATTACTTTTTCCACTTAATGTTTTTTTTAATATTTGTGATCACAGACTCGTGGCTGCTCGTACTATTTCAACGCGGCTGCTATGTTTGAATTTCTGGCTAATAATCAGTTGATTTCGTTAGTACGAGCACACGAATTTGAGGAAGAAGGGTTTATGTTCCACTTTAACTCGGAAGCATATCAGAAACTGGACAAGCGAGAGGACAAGGTGATGCCTCCTCTTATCACTGTTTTTTCAGCACCAAATTATTGCGATAATTATGACAATACGGTACGTTATTTGTGGTATAAGATGTACATTGTAAATATTTGGATTCACAGGGTGTTTGTAAAATTTGAAATATTTAGGCGGCGTATTTGCTGTTCCAAAATGAACCTTTTTCCTGGGAAGTAAAACAAATCTCCACTATGGGTCATCCAGCTCCACCGATTGCGAGTGCCGAGCGTGGCTCGGATATGTGGCGATTATTTAACCAAACACTTCCCTTTCTTCCTGCTAGTAAAGAGTTTTTCGAAGAAGTTTTGTGGTTGGCAGATGGACAAAAAGCCTCTAGAAATTCAAGAAATGGCTCGTCATCTTCGGTTTATCAAGTTCATACTGACGGTTGTACTGGAACAATTGAAGAGACTAGTGAGACTCCTGCAGGTAAGGAAGTATTTTACTGATTTTACTATACAAATCTATGATACTTACATATCTGATATGGCTCGTCATCTTCGGTTTATCAAGTTCATACTGACGGTTGTACTGGAACAATTGAAGAGACTAGTGAGACTTCTGCAGGTAAGGAAGTATTTTACTGATTTTACTATACAAATCTGTACGAGACTTACATAATCTGATGATGAAGAACGTCGTCGACGTATGACGAGCGAATTGCATCCTCAAGCTATCAGGAAAGTATTGGTATGAAGAACGTCGTCGACGTATGACGAGCGAATTGCATCCTCAAGCTATCAGGAAAGTATTGGATGATGAAGTAAACAAGTGGGAACTTGTCGAAGATAACGCAAAACAAGCTTCTGGACATGATATTCCTTCACGAATTCATCGCAGACCTTCTCTTAGTAATTTGGAAGCGAAGCGAGTCCCAGATGATCGCCCTAATGTAAGTCCCTCCGATTTCGTGTTCAAATAAGTGTTTAAAACCTTTACTGATGTTTTTTTGCTGGTTTTACTTGTTTTTAGCTACTTTCGCCCCAGGAGCTCGACACGATCAAATTAATGTTCTCGTTGATGGACACAGACGGCAGTTTGGAGTTAACCTCCAGCAAAGTTTCACAGTTCATCCTCAACATTTTAGGTGAGAAAATTAGCACTGCAGATGCCGATCGATACCTGGATGCTTTGGATTACGACCGCAATGGCGTCGTGGATTTCGTCGACGTTCTTTCTTGGGTGGCAGTGATGAAATCAAATCACAACAAACACGATTCCAATAGTCTCTGGAGCTTCTCAACACTGCAAAATGGTGCTCGCATGTTAACGCGCGAGTTGAATTTGTCCAAGATTTTCTTGTGGTTGGCGTTCAGTTGCCTGCTTCGGGATATTATCGTCCCAAAGCAGCGGAAAATGATAAAATCATCATCCGTTCGACTGGTTGGCTCCGTTTCGCTTCTTTTGTACATGTTGGGGCTGCTGTGTGAAGGCAAAAGTGGACGTAAAAGTGTTTGGCTGACGTTTTCTCAAGCCATTTGGATGCTCAAGCAGAAGCTTATGACAAAGTAAAGCTAATTAATTACTCCTCTTCCTCTTCTATCTCGTATTCAAGTTGTTCTTCGAGCTCAATCTCAGGAATTTCACTGAAGTCGATGGTGATACCTAACTTTTCTACCGCTTGTGTAAGATACGTCAATGTCACTTTCCTATCATGAACTTTGTGTTGATCCTGGTGTTTTCTCTTGTCGTGTATACAATGTTTGCACAAAGTGGGATTTTCCTTGTCTGGCTGGAAACCTGGACAAATGAGGCCACTTGTGCAGATTGTGCACTTTGGGAATTTTCCGTTCAAATGGGCGAGAATGGTCGCGCGTTTCAGTTGTCGAATCTGTTCAAGCTGAGCGCGTTTTCCGTCCTTTGCTGCAGTCGTTTGAGGAAACCTGGACAAATGAGGCCACTTGTGCAGATTGTGCACTTTGGGAATTTTCCGTTCAAATGAGCGAGAATGGTCGCGCGTTTCAGTTGTCGAATCTGTTCAAGCTGAGCGCGTTTTCCGTTCTTTGCTGCAGTTGTTTGGCGAGTGATACTTTCAATTTGTTGGAGTTGTTCCTGTTTCCGACGTTCGATTTCGTCTCGACTGTGACCAATGTATGGTTTGGTGGCAATTAACGTAAACTCCCGACCACAAGCAACTAATTCAATACAAAATATAAGTACAAGTTTTAAGCTGAAAAAATGGTAGAACGTACTTGAGCAAGGACGACCGACAAAATCCTTCATCCCTTCGACTCGTCCAGGAACAGCGCAGAAATTCTCTTCTAAATCTCCAAGTTCTTGGGGTCTCCCCAGACATCCATTGGTGTTGCTACCCCAAGTGAAAACCTGTAGCCGTTTAATGGTAAGTAAATTACGATACAATATCCAGAATTTTAGGGTGGGAAATATGAACCTCATCGTCGACTGAGAGAGCTGCATTGTGATACATTCCAGCACACACTTTCTTTATAAGCGCATGAGTAGTCAAGAAATCCGTCACTAGGCCTGGCGTCATGGAAATTTGAGTTCCTCCTTGAGCGAGCTGGCAATATTAAATAGATCAAAATGTATAGACTACAATTCGAAGCACAATATCAAGTTACCTGTCCTAAACGGCCGCTTCCCCATGTGTAAACCTGCAGCAAAATCATGGCATTAGTTTAAAACCTCTTTATAATCAGTAAGTAATTTCTATTGACGATACGCACCACTCCTCCCTTTAAAAGTGGTGGGATTAAAACAACTGCAACAGTGTGCCAACAAGCACAAGCGAGTTCCACAATAATATCAGCTTTGAGAGTTTCCACAAGTTTCGGAGTGACGAAGGACGTATTATCTCCATGGCCTAAACGACTGAAGCCGATACAAATATAACCGTAGAATTAGAAAATTGTCAAAACCGATAACAAAATATAACGTTTTTGTCTTACCCACCATCCCCGCTCCCCCACGTGTAGACTTGGCCGTCCATTGTTACCAAACCGGCATGCATTGCCCCACAAGAAATCTTAAATTCAGTATGAAACAACTTTAGTAAAAAACACGATAATTATTGTTTATAAACAAACCTGGCTGACTTGCAGTTTGGCGATGCTTCGAGCTAAAGTGGAGTGGTCATTTGTGTTGAATGTAGCGCCAAAAGCCATCATTTCGCCCTTGTTCGTGAGAACAAAAGTGTGGTTTGTACCAACATCAACAGCTGATATTACACAGTTCTCCGCCACAGTTCGTTCCCATAGTCGAGGTTCAATAGAATCAACACCGTATCGTACTCGAGCTTTCTTCGACTGAGTTTCAGACAGATTGTGAACTGGTTCAGTACCTAATTGGCAGTGATCATTCTGCCCCCATGTAAATACGTCTCCATCTTTGGTAGCGGCGCAACAATGGACACGTCCTACAGCTATATAACTAACACCTTCGCCAGACAAAGCAGACAATTTTACAGGATGTACAAAATCTTCTCCACCTTCTTCTTCCTCGCTTTCGTTCGGTTCGTCCATTTCGTCTCTTTCTTCCTCAATTGTTTCTGAAAGTCCTATGCTTCGTCGTTTTAACGCGTCGTTTTTTCTCTGAAGATTTCCAGCTTTGATTTTACTACTTTCTCCTGTTTCTTCTTCAGAATCCAAATCGCTATCGTGACCATAAGTTAGCTTTGTAAGAGCTGATAGAGATGCGTCTGGTGGTAAGCCAGTTGGTCCCATCTTTTTGCCCCACACGTACACGTCCCCCGTCCGACTAACAGCGAACGCTACATCCGAGTCAAACCCCTGTTTTCATCAATATTCATGAATATTTCTACCTTGACTTCATCGTAAATACGGAGGCTTACCGCGTATACATGAGCAATGCTGCGTCCTCGAAGCTTCTTAATAATTCTTGGTGTACCGGATGACTCGAGATCTCCGTGACCAAGTTGTCCTGCAAAACCTGATCCAAAAGACCAGACACCTCCCAGCATATCTAGTTGACGCTGATATTCCTCTTCCTCTTCTTGTCGACGAAGAATCTCTAATAGTCATCCACTCATTAATACACTGAACAAAGCTGAATTATCCTAAGACTTTGTAGAAGATTTTACCTGCAGTCTTTTGCTCCGTCAATGAAGCTGTTAGCCGAAGAATTAAGGTCCGTTTCCCCCCTTTCTTCTGTAAATCACGGGCAATGCATGAAGCTCGCAGCATTTTGGTCTTCATGAGTGATAAACATCGTAAATCTAGCTACAGTATCTCGTTAGTATAACGTCATTTTTACCTAAAGATTTGGAAAGACGCACCCGTTCCCACGCTACGTTCGTGAGAAGATCTTCCGTGTCTTTGACTGGTAGAAACAATAATTTACGAAAGTTCACGGCATCCTTTCCCGTAGGTACGTGGATGTTTGGCTTCTTGCGTCTAAGGAAAGCCATGTGTATAAACTTAAGTATGTGAAAGTGAAGGTCACGAACCGACACCAAGATAAACCGCCGAGTAAATGTATTTTGTGATCTCCTAAAAAATGCATTTTATTTTTTTAATTTTAAAATTTGTTTTAATAAAAACAGATTTTTTAAATTTGTTTTTTACAAAATCAAGTTCTTTTGTTTTTAATAAAACAAATTTTAAAATTAAACTGAAAAAACAGAATAACTTGATTTTTTAAAATAATGTTTTTACAAAAATCAAGTTATTCTCTTTTTTTCAGTGATTAAGTTGATTCAGTTATATTATTTGTTGCTAGGAGATTGTGGACGCGGAACAATGGACGTCGTGAGATCTGTAGACGCTAAGGCATCAACTCGTGAAGAGTCCAAAACCTTGTTCTGAAGTCGTGTTCGTCTCAGTATATGAACCGGATTTGACGTCTCGAAGTTTTCTTCATAGCTGAAAAAACAAAAAAAACATTAGTTTTTATTTAGTTTAAGAAAAACAATTTTCATAACTTACCATTTATAGGCCACAACAGGTAAAATGCACGCAACTGAAGCCAGGAAGAAGCCGATCCAGAATCCAGGAAGAACAACTACAGTTCGCCATACTCCTTCGATATCTCCAGCGAAATGGTCGTAAGTAGCGATACAGGCGAAGAAAACAACCAGCGAAATCGCGTTTGTAAGGCCGACAAGCCACGTCCAATTCCACGTCTCGCAAAAAATCTGAAAGTGAACGATAGGGACAATATAGAAGAAGGATGCTACGCTAGCAGCCCAGAAATTGTCTCCTTCGGTGAGATTGTTGTGTTGAGCCAGTATTAGAGGTACTCCTGTGGTCACCAAAGCGTGATAAATCGCCAAAGTTGAGGCTTTTGCCATTGTACGCGGAGAGAAGAACATATCAGCCGCTCCATATTGATAGAGTTCGGGATACTTGACAGCAATTCCTTCGACCAAATCCGTCTCCATCACAGCCCGTATAGTCACTGGCAGAGCTGTAAAAACAACGTTGTAGGCTGTGATATACAGGTCACAGAAGAATGTCTGTCCTGAAAAAGCTGACGTAGTTCCGTAGATAAACTGCGGTAGTGTAAATACAATGTTTTTGTAGAAAAAGTAGTCGATACACTGTGTTGTACGGAGGTACGATAGCCGACCTTCACACAAGAATTTAAAAGGTTATAATTCACTATTTGTAAACTATTTGTAAGATACTTTACTTACCGTGATAAAGGAGCAACCGACCTAAATGGCTGAATTGCTGGACTGAATAATCCGCACTTCGAACTGCTTGCATTCCTTCTTGTCCCATGACTCCAATACCAACGTGAGCTGCTCGAATCATACTCACATCATTTGCTCCGTCACCTCTAAATCCAGTAAAAAATCACATCGAAGGGTTAGAATATTGCAATTTTAAACAGAAACTATTCTCTCGAATAAAATCTCACACGGCAAGAGTGACATCTGGAACGCCGGCTTTAACCATTTCAACCACCAAAGCTTTCTGGAGTGGTGATGCTCTACACACAATGACAGTTGCAGACTGTAAAGCCAACTTCAAAAACTTGTCGCGGTTGCTTGGTACGAGTGCAAGTGTTAACGCACTTCCGTCAATCAGCACTGCTTGGGTTTCCTAGTTGAAGCGAATCGTTTAGTAGGCATAATTGCAGTCGAAATGATAAGTAGCACGTACTTTGGAGTTTTCAAGCGCTTTGTCGAGCTGTTGAGTCATTTCCGTTCGAGTTGCCGCCTGTATTATCACCTCCTGCATCTTAGAAGTGACAACTCGGCAAAGTTTGCCCATTTCAAGTGAAGTCTCGAGTTTATCGCCTGTCAAGACCCATATCTAAACTTCGATGTCAGCGTAATATAACTAGATTAAACCAATTGATACCTATAGAAACGTACTTTTATCCCAGCTTTCTGGAATAGCGAGATCGTCTCTGGTACACCAACTTGCAATTTATCTTCAACCGCTAAAAAACAATAAAAACGCCGTAAATAACAAACTCATGACCGTAATTTATACGTCCGTTTTCTTACGTACCACTTGCTCCAATCAGAGTAAAATTTTGCTCTAGCTCATCGTATAAAGCTTGTGTTTTGATTTCTTTCGAGTGAATGTCAAGTTCCGCTTCATTATAACGAGCTTCCCAGTTTTTGTAGTAGTTTTCATCCTGGCAGTCATAAAAAACGAGTTTTACTGTTAGTAAAAAACAAAACAAAATCTCCCAATATTTACGTTAACAAATGTCACGAACCAAATTTCGTTCGGCAAACAACAAAATTCGAAAACCTTCCTCTGCAAATTGCGTGACATGGCCCATTGTTTCGTCTTTATCCGATAGAAACTGGTTGCATCGTTCCATAATGACACTATCTGCACCCTTGCAAAAGAGTTTAATTTCTCCATTTTCATCACGAACAATAATTGACATTCGCTTCCGATCGCTTGAAAAGTGGACGACATGTAAAATCTGGAATGTTTGCGTATATGTCACGGTTTTCACATGGGATCCATGTCGGTCTTCTTCGGTGATTGCAATATACAGCTTTTGGCCACATCTTTCGACGAATTTAATACCCATAGCTTCAGCACCACGCACAAGAGCGCATTCATCAGGAGAATCCGAGTTATAGGATAAAGCCCCAGTGCCTCGATCGTATTCACATACAACAGTGTGGCAAAGAGACATTGCCAGAGCAAGGTGGCTTTCACAAGACTCGAGATTCTTCAATAACCGACGTATATACGTGACTGTGTGGAGTGCGTTTGGTTGAGTATCATCACTGTGATAAGTGGATGGTGTGGAACTTATATTGACAGCATCTAGTGACGAAATAGACACACCACTAAGGAGTGGCCGTTTTTGCTTGGCAATGTAGATCCCTCCACCAACACTGCATTTCCGGAACACCATTAGGTTTTGAGTTAACGTCCCTGTCTTGTCAGTGAAAATGTACTTGACTTGACCCAATTCGTCCGTGAGAGATGCCGTGTTCGCGATCGCTCCATCGCCATTGCTGTTGCGCATTTTGTTGTCCCAAGTGATGAATTTGGCATGAATTGTCTTGATAATTTCGACAGTCACAACCAGTGAAATCGGAATCAACGTGTTCATAAGCACAATGAACGAGAGGAAGAGTACAAACGAATCAAGTGCCTCTGAGTGATCCAAATCGCCCAGGTGCTTCAGTGTCGTGGAGAGTTGGAAGTGATGGACACAGGCAGCGATCGCACATAGTAACACCTGAATGAAGAAAGCAAAGACAACCGTCCGACTCATCCGAATCTCAAGGTGACTGAGTTTGTGGTGAGCTGCACGAGCGTTCTTCATAATTTTCGTCTCATGTCCTGAAAAAGACAGGCAAATGTTATAAAAATCACTAGAATTTGGTGGTTTGACAGTATTACCTGTGTACACGACGAGCATCATGGCCCATTTTGTGTTCATGAGTGTAGATCCTCGTGGGAGAAACTGTTTCTCGCTAAGACTGTACATTTTTGAATCGATCGACAGATTACCGGCGAAACGATACAATTCTTGATCAGGTTGTTCACATCGGATGAAATAGATCGCTTTGTCACGAGCACTTTTGTCGAATACAAAGCGTGTCGTTGCACGAAGAGCTTCTCGAGATTTTAGATTGGCCTCTCCGTCTAAATTGCTCGTGTCAATAAAACACGAACCTGCATTTTTATAAACCAAAAACGTAATAAATGTTTAAATTAAAGCAAAAGAAATTATATCATGCACAGAACTTCATACCATTCTCTTCACTACTGGCAAGAATGATGCCGTCCGCAGGGATTGCTTCTCGCTCATGTATCCGAACGAGATCGCCAACCTGTTTGGAATAATTAACCTGAGTATGAGCTCGGTCGTTCAACCATACATTGTTTTGTCTTGGTACTTACCTGAATTGATTCCCACATAACGTGTAGCTCTTCGAAATTCCTTATAACCAACACTGGCTTGGCATTAATGAGACCATCAGACGAGCGCTTTTTCTAAAGGTAAAAAAACAATATTGAAGTGAGTATACGAAAGCACGCACTACCAGTCATAAATCTGTTGCAGTATTCTACTTACTTGATCTTCAATTGCTTCACGAAGCAAACTAACACTGACCACCATAACGAGAGGTGCAATTGCAGTAACTGGAGTCAGCGGAGAAATCTGTTTAATTGACTGTAAAATAGCGATCACCAGGAAGTATAAATTCGCGGACTTTTGCCAAAAAATCAAATTAGGTTAGAAGGTAAATCATTTGTTTTATACAAATATAAAAAAACAATTGAGCTTGTTCGTACCCGTCGGAATTCCTGCATTAAACACAAAGGTAGAAAGTTGTAGAAAGTGTACTTGGAAGTGTGGATAGCGTTCGAGATGTATGTGGGTTTCTGGTGGCTTTTTTCGTCTCGTTCAATCTGGAATGGATCCACAAGACGGTAAGGCGCTCGTAACTTACTGTCTCGTCGTTCCATAATGTCTCGTACTGAACGTTGGTTTGATGACCAGGAAAGTGGTTTAACTGCAATCGTAAGCTTCCTCGGGCCGTGAGTACCAAACTCACGACCCTCGTTGTCTGAACAAGTTGCTGTCACGTCACCACTTCCGTCCACCTGACCGTCTCGAGAGACTGTTTCGGCCCCCAGCGTGCTTTCTTCGTGTATGTTCCCTATATTGTTGTTTTAAATGCGTTCTTATGTCGAGGTTAAGCCAAGTGTCATGTACAGAAAGAAGCGAGAGAAACAGGAAGACTTGGCGCTGGCTGACTGACAGGAGTTTCAAGCCGTGAATGGCGCTCTCGGCAGCTTTAAAAAGAAAAAAGAGTCAAGAGTTGCCGTTATCTTCACAAGGACGCAGTAAGAAAAGTATTTATACGCTTTTTCGATGGTGCGTTTTGTTTCAAGTTAATTTGACAACAATTGCTTCACAAGATGCAGCAAACTATTATAATTTCCAGACCCTGCGTCGGGAGATAATTTCTCTATTTATCACTAAGGAAATAGTGTCAACATGTGTCAAAAGTTCAAACTTCAGCTTGGTGGACGTAAATTTGTAAATTTGTAAATTTGTAAGCCTGTAATACTTCATAGCCTCTGTTTTAACATGTCAAAGTTAATTTTCACCCCACTCTTTCACTCTCAAAATGGTACGAGCGTTATTGAGGCGTCTATGACGTCGTCCCTCACTAACCTCTTCATGTTCTGTGTATTATTCAGGCCAACCAAGCAGCTAAAAAAGCTCAACGAGTCAGTGCGTCGCTCAGCACGCGGCTGCAGAGATGGATCGTCCCCATTAACGTCCTGTACTTCCTCTACTGTATTGTGTGGCACTATAACTCAGTGTCCACGTGGACAATTGTGGGTTACGTCTTCCTCTCTCTGTCCACCTACCTTAGTTACTCGTGGGTGGTTGGTGCAGCTGAAGAAGGAGGCACCAGCGAGTACGTTGTAGTCTCATCTGTACTATCTGATATGATCAAAACTGATAGATGGACACTTACTTTGTTTTGTAGGTATGCTATGGACATCTTGCTTATCACCCTGTTCGTGCAGACTGGACTCCTGATCTCTAGCTACTTCTGGTTCGTGTATCTCGTGATCCCAGGCTTCCTGCTCTACCACGCAGGTCGCATGCTGGTTAACTACGTCTTCACACCGGACTCGACAGACGAAAATGATCCTGCAGCTCTTAAGAAGAAAGACAAGGCAGAGCGTAAGGCCGCGCGCCCTAAGTTTCGTCGCTAGATGGACGCTTTGGTTAACAATCTAGACGGATGGCGAAGAAGGACAGGACCGGTAATTGGTATACAATTCACAGGTATATGAAGGCTACTGACCTGAATCAACGTGTCAGACTTAAGGCTGTTTAAACGCTCCTTTAGACTTGACGTTAGTGTTGTTGCAGCTTTTTCATAATTATTTCCATTGCTTAAAGTGAGGAAGAACAGACGACGACTAGCCGATACAGAAGAACTTCCTCACAAACCTTCAGATTTTCCACGGCGGGCGGATGGATCCAGACAACGCCGTCTCGTTGCGTGTAGTCGACGACGAGCAAGTCTGACGAGAATTGTCGATAGTGTGTTTAGACCTGTCGACATTTGGTTTTTCTTTCGAGGAACGCGGCGTTCCGTTTGCTTGTTGTTGTTCTTGCTGCTTCTGAATCTCAGTTGCTATGGCAGATATTGACTTTGGGTGGAATGGCAGACTGGTCGGTGCATCCGGATTTGCGAAAGGATGTCGAGCGATCTCGTACAGAAGATCTTCAGGCAACCGATGGAGTAGCTGCAATAATATACCGGTAAGTCAGCGTTGGGGCTGTGAATGCTGGATTTTGGGCATCGCTTACCTGTAGTGCGACTGAAATAAGCAGATCGGACTGTAGCGGTGGTACACAACGAAGACTAAGGACCTTCATCAAGTCCATATCCCTGACGGTACGACAACATAAATGCGTTATTTCACGCTCTGAACATTGAAACATTCAATAACTTACAAGTTTAGTAATTGCTCCCGAAGTAAAACGGTGTGAGCGACTGCCAAGACAACCACGAAATGCACACCGACTGCGAAAAGCTGGTCACAATACGAGCAATTATTTAGGTACCGAGCTCTGAGGTTAGTGTCCGTATAAAGAATAATCCGTACCACATCCCAGACTCGAAGGAGCTCGTGCAACGGCGGCGCACAAGCAAACAAGCTCAGAATTAGCGGGAGCGCGTATATCCGTGCTGTGATGCCACGTTTGGACAAGTGCTGATACAAATCAGGGTCCAACTACACAAAAAACAACAACGAGGTTCGTCAATTTCTACTTAGAGAACAAATAACCAACCACAAATTCATACCGTCTTCAGACACTTGTCGACAAGCTCGCAACCTTTTTCCACCCCTTTTAGCTGTGGAGCCATATACTGCGGACAATGCCGTACAATCAATTGGCAAAAAGTGTGGTAGGCATCAGGCTCCGGTAGCACATACAACAGCGGTGCACACAAGACATTCATGCCCTGCACATAACTGCATTACACAAAAAGAGATCAGAAAAAGTGACAAACACCTTGAAAACCCTTCGACCACCAACCGAATGGACGGTAAATTGCCTCCTCTCACGTGTTCTCCTTCCTCCACTCTCTCTTCTCCAGGATTCGACCCCTATCATAGTCACAAAACACATAAAACTCCTCAGATTTTCTGTTAATATACTCCTTCAACCCATTGTAAAACCTACCAGTTCATTAATAAACACGTTAAGCAATCGCACCAGTTTCTCCTCCGGCACGCGCTGTGCAAACTCCGAGTCGCCTCGGAACGTACGAAACGTGTCGTTGCGAATGTCTCCATCATAATGAGACGCACCTCTTCCCACGAGCGCCGCGTATTTGGTCATGTCCACATCGCTCTCAACACCCAAAAAAGCTTTCCATACACGCCCACGTAGCGAGCAGAGACTTCCATTGGGTGATTCAACAATTCCTTCGTCCTTTGGCAGACCATGCACAATAACGAGCCGCTTTAACTCCCGCCAGCGTTCGTAGTGGGCTGTGATGGAGTCTGATAGAGACAAAATCCGGAAATATTAGACAAGGTTTTAGTGTACTCTTTACGGCGATTATCTCGCCACCCACCGCCGTCCAGAAGCGCATCGTACTGCAGTCGCAGCTGCAGAAGACCGAGCCGCTTTAACTCCCGCCAGCGTTCGTAGTGGGCTGTGATGGAGTCTGATAGAGACAAAATGCAGAAATATTAGACAAGGTTTTAGTGTACTCTTTACGGCGATTATTTCGCCACCCACCGCCGTCCAGAAGCGCATCGTACTGCAGTCGCAGCTGCAGAAGAGGAAGAAAATGTACACAATTTAACTTAATACTATAGAAAGCTGCAAGAAGCCCAGCAAAGCACCAGACACTTACAGCTGCGTCCGACAAGGTGTCCATGTCAAGTTGAAATGGTAGAATAGCAGTGAATCGATTAGTGTGGACCACTAAATCTTGCTCACGCAGAATGGTACACTGTACCTGATCGGTTTGGAGAGGGTTTACAAATGATATGCTGCAACAGCCACTTGGCATGATGAACTTGAGTGACTTTAGCGTGGAGGAAGGCGTGCGTGTGCTGGTGCGCGGCAAGTACGCGGGCGTGATCCGATACGTTCCTGATCGTCGCTCTGCTCTTGTGGGTGTGGAGCTCACACGCGCGCGTGGAGACTGCGACGGGACGGCGGCGGACGGTCGACGTCTGTTCCAGTGTAAAATGCTTTACGGCGCCTTCGTGCGGGAGGAGCAGCTTAGTGTACGTCTACGTTGGGTATTCTATACTAAATTCAAGAGGTTTAGCTGATTAGGTGTATATTACAGGCGTTCTCAGAGGTGGACGGGGCGGCCTGCGTGCTGCAGAGCGTGTGGCGTCGATACAGCGCGTCGCAAAAGGTGAGAAGCTTGAGATTTTGAAGCTGTGAAGCTGCAATTTGCTGAATTTGTGGTGTTTTTGTGCAAAACTTTGCAGTTCCGCCACCTCGTGTTCTCGCACGCGTGGAATCTACTGGATAACACGCAGGAGCAGCTTAATCTCAAACGTTCGGAGCAGTTTAAAGCAGCGGAGCACACGCTGGCGCAACTGAGCAAGAAGGAGGTTTGTTGATGGGTTTTCTAGAGGAGTTTAGAAGTGATTGATACTGATGTTGTATTGCTGCAATTGCAGTCGTTGAACCGCTCGGTGTCGGAACTTGCAGTAGCGGAGATTAAAGTAGATGTGGAGTATACGGGTCCGCATCTAGTGTGGCCGTTGGCATTGTCGAACGTGTTGGAGATTTTGGATTCGTTCAAGACGACGCAGATTTTACACTACAAATACGTGTTGGAGGTCCTTAAGGAAGCAGTCAAGTCACTGTCTCCCTTGCCGACACTGCAGGAGATTACACTCGTGGAAGGAGAGAAGATAACCGTGATTGGAGACCTCCATGGACAGCTGCAGGATCTCTTCTCTATCTTCTCGATTAATGGCCTCCCTACGCGCACGAACAAATACCTTTTTAACGGCGACTTTGTGGACCGTGGAATGTACGGCACTGAGGTAGTGATGACCATCTTACTCTTCCGTTTGCTGTACCCGACCAGCGTCTTCTTGAACCGAGGAAACCACGAGTCCCGGAACCAAAACTCCTGGATGGGGTTTGAGGATGAAGTGTGGGCGAAATATTCGGGTGATGAAGAAGATATGGACCGTCCGGCTCGGATTTTCGAGGCTTTCCAGACACTTTTCGAGTCAATTCCGCTCTGCGCCGTCCTTCAGCAGAAAATCTTTGTCGTTCATGGCGGCCTCTTCTCGCGCGACAACGTCACGTTGGCGCATTTGCGTGGAATTGCTCGTAAGCGTGAACCTCCGCTGCACGAAACGAACTTTGAGGATAAAATCTTTGAGGATATGCTGTGGAGTGACCCGCGTCCTATTCAAACGCGTCAGCCTTCGGAGCGTGGTGCCGGTGTGGAATTTGGGGTTAATGTCACCAACAATTTTTGTCTGGTGAACAAAATCGCGTTGATTATCCGCTCACACGAATGTGTGATTGAGGGCTTCGATATCCTTCACGGAGGTCGGCTGATTACTCTGTTTTCCGCCTCAAGGTACTGTGGAACTCAAATGAATAAGGGAGCTTTTCTCACATTGGGACCGGATCTACAGCCGGAAATCCAGCAATTCTACGCTCACTCTATTAACGAGACCACGTTCAAGGCACCAGAGCAAGCTCAGATGCAGGGTGTGCTGGAGGAAGATACGCTCCGAATGATTGCGGAACGTATCTGTGATCACAAAGCTTCGCTGTTTTGGTACTTTACACAGCATGATGACGAGCACAACGGCACGGTGCCTAGACTGATCTGGGCGGAGGCTCTTCGCTCGGTACTGCAGCTGGATTTGCCCTTCCTGACATACCAGCCGAAGCTCGCCGAGTTGGTGGATGAAACTTCAGGTCGAATCAACTACTCGCAGTTCTTGTCACGCTACCGTATTGAGAATGATGCTATGGATAACAGTGGATGGCAAGAAAGTATCATTGCGTTGATATGCAAGAAGCTGTATCGTGCTATGGGTGCTGGCGATATGGAGGAAGCTTTCAAGGTCTTTGACGCTGACGCCAGTGGCTTTATTGAGTACGAAGAGTTCCTGAGTACGCTTAAAAAGATGGATACCGGACTTTCAGACCAGCAAGTCTTTGCGCTGATGCGAACTGCTGATACCAATGACGATGGAAGAATTGATTTCAATGAGTTTGCTCAACGTTTCGAAGTTATCTTCACTGATCAAGGTAAGAACAGTGACGGAGGTTTGTCGCCAACTATGTCTGGTATGAGATCGGAGGTGGAGCCATCTTCCATCTCAGAGACAGAGAAATTGGAGGCACCTGTTGAGGCGGAGAGAACGGAAACTGCACCCATTTTCGCGCGTCGGGTGTCCTCACTAGACGAGCAGTCGACTTTTACGCCGCAACCGGCAAGCAACATCGATGTGGACACTATGCACGCACTGTTGCAGATTGGCAAGGCGCTGTTTGCTCGTCCAGGCTCGCTTCAGTATCATTTCTTCCATTTCGACAAGAACCAGGATGACGTCTTGTCCCGTAGTGAGTTTGAACACGCGCTTGAACAGTTGGGTTTTACTTTTGAGCCTGAGATGCTGGATCGTATTATGGCGGCTGTGGACAGCGACGGTGGTCACTCGATCGACTACAAGGAGTTTGTGACGGCGTTCAGTGTGCAGGACATCAAAGAACAGGAAGCACTGGAATCTGGTGATCTCACATGGCAAAATTCGGTGCTGCAGCAGGTCTCGAACGTTTTCTACCAGCACCGCATTCACATCCGCAACGCCTTCCGGATGTTTGATCCAACAAACAGCGGAGTCATTAGTCGAGCCAATTTCCAGACTGGCATTCAAGCTTTTAACGTTGTGCTTAATTCTCCGCTCTCGGACGATCAGATTGAAGAGTTGCTGTCTTATCTCGATAGTAACAAGGACGGAGTCATCAGCTACAAGGAGTTCTTCGACGGCTTCCGTGTAGTTGATGTGTGTATCGATGATGACAAGTCTACGGAAAGCAACAAGTCTGACGACCAAGCGACAGAAGCCTAACTGATGATGTGGTTTCTTGCAAAACAATATTATTGCCTCGCAATAAATAGTGGACAATTCTTAATGTCTTAATGCTCTCTGGATGTACATTGCCGTCTGTGCCACAGTAACGTTTCCTCCTTCAGAATGGCTACAAAGTCGCAGCTTCCGATGTGAATGGGTACACTCGACCTCAATGACTGCAACATTCTGCTCAGTATGGTACAAACAGATCGTGATGGAGCCTGTGAATAAGGCGCGTTTGCCTTCCTTATTGACACTAAAACAGCTTATTTGTGTTCCCGAGAAGACAAAGTATCGCCGCATTTGCTGTCGTCTTAGCAACAATTTGCGCCATAACGGAGCTTCCACATACAACCACGCAGTGTGTGTCCGCTCCGGGTCTTCCTCGTCCACCACCACACGTGATAATTTGTTTCTGCTCAGATCTAAAGCCGTGGGAGCTGTTAACGCCCGCAATCTCTGGATTTCGTTCGAATTGCGCAACGCCAACGTCGTCGCTCTTCGGTACGTCGGTGCGTTGCTGCCCGTTCGCGTCTTGGCCACCTGCGTAGCCTCTACAATTGCTGCAAAAGTGCCGTACCAGAGCTCAAAGTCTGCGCCAATGCACGTGTGCAACACCACTGTGCGGTCCTCGTAGTCTGTAAATGCGAATGTTTTGTTGCGCGAATGCACACGTTGTACAGAGATAACGACGTGGCGGCCCACGGGGCGCGCAACGTCCTCTGCTGACGCGTAGAATTTGCACACGAGCTCTTCAAGTCTGCAGAATCTCTTGACGAACGTCACTCTTCCTGACCGCGAAGTTGCAACGTGTACCCAGCCGCAGTACGCGCCCCTTTGTGGATTGCGCGTCAACAGTCCGTCGGCCGTCAACGCGTCCATATCGAGTTCGTCTAGATCGGTGCATCGCTCGGTGTTTGTTGAAGACGTCGTGTCTTGACGAACGTCACTCTTCCTGACCGCGAAGTTGCAACGTGTACCCAGCCGCAGTACGCGCCACTTTGTGGATTGCGCGTCAACAGTCCGTCGGCCGTCAACGCGTCCATATCGAGTTCGTCCAGATCGGTGCATCGCTCGGTGTTTGTCGAAGACGTCGTTATCGCTCGGTGTTTGTTGAAGACGTCGTGGAGCCGAGCGAAAGCGCCTTTTTCCAGCGAGGACGTGGCGGAGCGTCCATTGACTGGCTGGCGGTTGAGCTCACGACTGTAGACGCGGATGCCTCGATGTTCGCCATGGCGCAAATTCTCGTTTAAGGAGGATTTCCTAACGGTTTTTTTTAGATACTGCTGGCGCGACACAAGCCAAAAGGAGACTGTGAACATTCTGCAGCCATTGGTGATGCGAACTGAACTTTGGCTCTGGCTTGTTGAAGTTACAAACGCTAAAAATAACGGCTCTGGTTCGACGTGTTCCATTTGGAAAGCCAACGCCATGTTCTTAAGCGATATTAATACCATAATATGGTATTAATATCGCTTGGCGGTGACCGGGTCAACAAAAGAACCCGGTGCTCGCAAATCCTTTTATTATACATGATGATATTTCAATGCAGTTACATAGGTACTGATGATCATCTACCTAAGCACTTCCTCAGGTATTTCATGCCTCCTTTGAGATATCGTTTCTCCGTGGCCGTGTTGATGGTGTCTCTGTGGTTACTTCACTACCCGTTGTTGGAGCGGATGAAATTGGAGGTGCATCACTTGCTACTCCAGAAGCGCTGGTACCAGTACGCACAAGTTTGAAGTACGACAGGATTGACGGGTTGCTGACATGGATATTGTGCTTTCGAGGACGTCCTATGCCTTTTTTTCTGTGGGGCCACAGCACCAACAGAATGTTGGTATGGGTGACGTTGGGGCATGTTCATTTCGGGCTCTTCAAAAACCCTTTCGGCTTCTTCTAAAAAAAATTTAATTAAGTCCGTTGGGCTTCATTTCTTTTGCGACGACCCGGGTCGTCGCCATAATATTATTATAATCCGAAGCTTTTCGCTGGAAAAAAGCCTTTTCACAATAGCGGTTAGGTGTTCACGGTGGCGTTAGTTTGAGAAAGCTTGCAAATAAATCTTAAATTTTATAGTGAGATTTTAATTCATCCAATCAGCATGCTTATCTGGAATCCTAGAGTACTACTCCTAGAAAAGACTTGCAGCCGGCAAGCAAAACTAGTGGTGGAGGGTTAAGGGGAATCCTAAATCTGTGCTCTCATTGGTCAATTCCATTCAAATATTTCGACAGTTTCGGTGATGACATAATCACGATGACCCGAGCTTGGGATTGCGATCGCAATGGAATTTTGGATCGTCCGTGTTGCTTCAATTTAACCATGATGAGTGTACCCCGCTGGATGGAGGAAGCTCACCAAGCTAGAGTCCGCCGCCACCGCCTATTCGTCACCTTATTAGGTGCTGCGGTCTCCCTGATCCCTGATGAGCGAGCAGGCTGCGTTTTACGTCGTCGACTGGACTGGAATGTGCAGAAGCAGACGCTAATTTTGGAGGGTCAATTCAAGCGTTGCTACAGGATGGAAGTGGAGTCGTTTGAGAGGCTCCTGCGGATGATCCGTCCTGCACTGCTTCGAGATGAAATACAGTCGACCCATCATACTCGCACAGACCCTATTACGCCCGAGATCATGCTGCAGATGTCGATCTCGTGGCTCGCTGGAAGCAATTATCACACCACTCGCTGTCTGGCTGGCCTCTCAGTGTCGGGGATGTACGAGCACATGCACCTCGTTATGGACGCAATCATTGCCTGTTCAGAGCTGCGCATTTATTCGCCAACCGAGTCTATGGAGCGCCTAATAACGACAGCTGACGAGTTCACCAGCATCAGCAAGGACGGCATTTTGATGGGCTGCGTAGGATGCGTCGACGGATGGCTCTGTCAAATCCGTGCACCAAGCTACAAAGAAGTACCAGACGTCGCTGCCTTCTTTTCGGGGCACTACTCAAATCCGTGCACCAAGCTACAAAGAAGTACCAGACGTCGCTGCCTTCTTTTCGGGGCACTACCAGATGCACGGGCTGAATGTTCAAGCCGTGTGCGACGCGTTTAGTTGTTTCACGGGCTACTGCCTCAACTCTCCTGGGAAAGTAGGTGACTCGATTGCGTTCAAGAAGTGGAATCTCTGTAAAGCGATCATGGACCTCCCGCCTGGGTTCTATATTGTTGGTGACAATGCATATCTGTTGTCAAACTCGGTGCTCGTACCGTTCACCAAGCCGGAGTTGAAGGACAAGGCACGATCCGACTACAACTTCTACTTAAGCCAGTTGCGAATCCGAATCGAAATGGCGTTCGGGCTATTGGTGAATAAGTGGCAGGTATTCAAGCGCCCACTCGTTGTCGACTTCGTCAACGTCCGCAAAGTGATAAAGACATGCATGAAACTCCACAACTTCTGTATTGAGGAACGTCTTAAAAATAAGGATGCTACTGCGGGCATGCACGCGGTGTCCATGGACTACCACTCATTGACCGAGAGCGCGTACCAGGCTACCGATAATACAGATGATGCGGCTATCCTGCAGCCCGACGTGCAGGGTCGCATTCTTCGCGAAGTTGTCGTCAACCACATCCAGAATTTCAACTTGAGGCGGCCTCGATCGCGCCGCAGCTAGAGAAAGCTATTGATGATCTCAAACTCCAGATCATTGATCTGCTGTTCGATCGTGGCCTCGATCGCGCCGCAGCTAGAGAAAGCTATTGATGATCTCAAACTCCAGATCATTGATCTGCTGTTCGATCGCCACCTTCTTTTCCTTGCAGAGCTTTAAAGCGCATCCAATTTCGACGGCATCAAGACCTAAACTCTTGACGCCTCTCAAACAGTTCCTGCATTTTTGCAGCATTGCGTGCCAATACACTCGACAGTACCGAAAGCTTCTGGGCTACTCTTTGCTCTTTAAGAAACCTTGTTTGTTCCCTCCACGTCTCGTCCTGCACCGTGTTCGTGTTGCCGTCTATCATCTCATCGATCTTCTCTACTAGCAGCACCAACGTGCTCTCCCGCGTGCTTTTTTTTTGCTTGCGGTTGTTGGGCTTCTGCTGCGTGCCGTTGCCCTCTTGCGTGGAGTCATCCTCATCATCAGGATAAATATTGGCTGCATAGAACTCACGTCCAGCTCGACGGTGTTCGCACCACCTGTCTAGGTAATATACTGCGGCACTGCCATCACAAAAGTCCCAGAAGTCGTTGCTGCCTTGACCTGACACCTTGGAATTGGCTTCAGCACGAGCGAACTTGCTTGCAATATCCACATCCTTTTTAGTTTCTCTGCGGAATGTGCAACGTGCTGTGCAGGATTCACGCCCTCAAACACCGCGTCGTCAGAAATTAAACTATCATATTCTGTCGTATCCGAGCAGAAAGCCGTGGCGACGTCGATCCAAAAGGTGCTTCCTCCTTCGTCCAATTCCTCTCTCCTTAACAAATTGCCCAATGAGAGAAACTTGTCAAAGAAGAGCAGAGAGAATAGAACGTTGAGAAGGCGAAACATACAACCGCTCGTTCGTCTCTGCTCTTCTTCACTGGTTCGCTTCGAACGCTTTCGTTGCCTCCGTAGAAGTACCTCGACACCTTCCTTGTTGGCGTCGTACGCGTGAAGCAATTTCACCCGTTCCTGCTTGCGTGTGTTCTTCACAACGTTCAGTTTGCGCTCGGTGCACTCAAGTTTAAGTTGGCCCAACAACCAGTCCGCGTAGTCGTCAGATGTCGGCGGCGGTATCACACGTTTACGCGAATCCGTCGAAGCAATAACTGTCCAACTCCACGTTGGTCGTTGAGTGCTCCATACTGACTTGGTCTTTGCAGCGTGCACCACTTATCTGGAGGCGCGATTGTCCCAGCTGCTAGTGGCTCCTTTTGGTACTTGACTCGCACCTGACAAGCTCTTGAATAGACTCCTTGGGGTACGTGGCTGCCTCTGTTGGGTGGTGCTTGGGCGGGATCTTGGCGGTTCTTGTAGCGGCGGCGCACGGGGGACACCGGGAGGACTCCTAGCGGCAACGCAACACTTCTTCAACTGGGAAGTTGCCGGTAACTTGGTGTAAACAATTGAGTACAGAGCGCGACCCCGTTAGGAACGGGCGGGGTCGCAATCTGAAGCCATCACAAAAAATACCCTACCC
>JAIKVB010000430.1:0-24455 GCA_024679045.1 Phytophthora brassicae | reverse complement strand
CTTACGGACACGCTCGACCCAGCGGGTAAAGAGCACTTCGTCATCAGATGTATCCTCCCCAGGGAGCAATACAATGATGCAAGTCTTTACAGACGGAACAGACTCACGTCTTGCCTGAGCGTTAAGACGCAAGAGGTACTCCTCATATGAGATCTCCTGCATGGGTAAAAACCTTTCACGGAGTGCCTTCCGAGTGGCTAACTCCGTAGGAGTCTCCGCAGCACGCCCCGTAATCCAGGTGCCCAACATGCTATTTCCCAGAGCCTTAATCGCTTCCACGGGATCCACAGGCTCGAAGCCATGCTCTTGGCGAGCGTTTAAAACCGGTCGGGCCACAGGCCGTCGTACCACGGGCTTTATGGGCTGTTCGAGCTCTAGCTCGCCCTCTTCCATTTTCATCTCTTGCGCCTCATCGAGGTTGTTGGTTAATACGGGACTTCCCAAACCTGATGAAGCGCGTAGCGCTGTCATCGCAGGTGAATGCGAGCGTTCTGGGAACGGATTAGGAGTGCGAATCACGCGCGGCTTGGTAGGCTCTTTATTCGAGCTCTAGCTCGCCCTCTTCCATTTGCATCTCTTGCGCCTCATCGAGGTTGTTGGTTAATACGGGACTTCCCAAACCTGATGAAGCGCGTAGCGCGGTCATCGCAGGTGAATGCGAGCGTTCTGGGAACGGATTAGGAGTGCGAATCACGCGCGGCTCTGTAGGCTCTTTGAGCTCTTCTTGCTCTTGTGGCAGTTCAGTCTCAGACTCGTAGTCCACTTCGTCACCCAATCCCAACTTGTCCATGAGTTCTTGGTTGGCACTACGTGCAGGAGCCAAAGTCTTGGCCTCGCTCTGTTGGCGTTTATTGGAGTGATACTCATCAACACTCAGTGTTGGCATTGGTTCAAACCACTTGGACTCTAGTTCGTTTATCCAATGGGAACTTTGTGCAGGGGAAGACTTTGGGCTCGGAGAGCGGCTTGATGGAGTGTGGTCTTCAGACCGAATCGTTTTGTGAGGCATTCACAGTTAGGCTTGTTTGAACTTGGAAAGTTCTAAGCCCTGGATGTATCTATCTCAGAGAGGACCCCGTCCCACGTCGCGTGTTCAGTAGAACTGTCCTCGGTTGAGGTAATATGACGAGTGATGACACGTGGTGTCCTCAGTCTGGTGGGGGAGAGTGTAACGGGGTAACTTATAATGTAACTAGGTTACTAAAGGGTATGTTTGATGTATTATAACATCCCTCCTTAAGTCGATACTTCGACCCCTGATAGTTAATACGGCTCACACAGCCAATCGATATTCATTTGATTAGGTTTCACTATGGTAGATAGTGGACTTTATAGATATACAGAAACCGGCTTTGCTGACATAATAATAATAGAACACAGTTAATCTTTTGAGTTAAAGAGTTCAGTTGCTTTATTAATAAAAGCCCTAATTACTCTTGGAGTTTGTAAGCAGCTGTCTTACGTTCGCAATAAGTTCTCGTATAGAACTTAAGGTTGCTAACCTGCTTAAGACTCTAAGAGTCGCTAAGCCTTCCTCTACGCTAAAGTCTACGGCAGCCCAGCTGCAACCGTCAACGTTTGTTCCCTTGTTTTTTGTATTTCTTCGCTCAGAGTGCCATCCAATTTACATGCCATTTTTGACACTGCCAAGCGCTGTGCACACCAGTTTTTGGACTTACAGTTTCAGCCATCGAAAGGTTCCCACTGCATTGCTCGACGGTGATTTCTGGAGCCTACAGCGAAGCGTGGCCCAACATCACACTGATCATGTGTTAAGTATTCCGGACCTGCATGGTCAAAACATAACTGCTGGTCGACAAGATTTTCATGAAGACCACTATCATGCCAGACTTGCGACGCATGCATGATAGCGAAACCTACCAGCATTTCGCGGTGCTATAAAATATGGTTTGGAAAATTGGAGGTCTGATGACGAGAACGCGGATTCCGATAAATTTGAGGCTAATTAACTGAAAGAACCATTTAACACTTTGTTTCTTGGAGCTTCATGGCACCCTGGAATGCTGGCAAAGTAGCAAGGCTTTGATTCTTACAACAAAAGCATAAAAAATGACATGGATGCCTAAAAACGTGCAAAGACGAGCTACTGTTTGGAAATATCATGGCGCTCGATACTAAGTGGATCTGCGAGCATCGAACTTCCGCTATAATTCGTCTTTTTGCAGACGCCCCCCTGATGCACGCGCAACTAACTAAAGCTAAGCATTTGGGAAAGAATCGACCAAGTACCATCGCAAGAATACTAAACTGCACACAATGGTTTACTTCAATCGACGCAGCCACTTCAACCAGCGTGTAACCAACGGAATGGCAATAAAATATGTTTCTTTATGAAATTGTTTTTATAATTAACAAATATCGTTTTACTGTTGTCGTAAATTTGATAAATACCAAGACCACTCGTTTTATAGCGTTAATTGCAGCGGCAAGCTACCTTTGGAGACTTAGACTGGCTCATCTTATTAAGGCATATGTCATTAAGCAATTTACATTTAAGTAGTCGAGCGCGATTGCAAGGCTTTGATCTTTCTGGGTGGGTTCACTCGCTCGTCTAGGCGGCAACATATATACTTAAGGAGCTTGATCTCACCGATGCTCAAATTGTATACCTATGCGCGACACCAACCTGGGCCCGGACAAAGAGGATCACGGCTTGGTTTGTGACCGAATTAAAGCTGCAAATGAAATCGTGGGTGGACCAGATGCGAAGATTCGGATCGCTAAGGACAGTATCCGTCTGATGCATTCGGCCTCGTCGTGAACCACAAATTTCAGAGGTTGTTTCCCACCGATCTGGCGAGACGGAGAAAGAATAGTGTATATAGAGGACGTGTTGTCTCGAATTAGCCTGACACGAAGCCACCAATGTGGACATTCGCATTTCCAGACGACGGCACATAGGAACATATGTTGCTGAACTAGCTGATCGAGGGTATGACAGACGAAACTTACGGTTAGATACGTCTTTTAGTTTTTATACAGATTGACATATTAACTCATGAAGGCTTTGCTTGTAACCATTATTACTAAGAGGCCAATCACTCTTGAACCAAGTTTACAGTATTATCGATGCCTTTGACCGTTCATAAGGTATCTTGATCTGTCAAGTTTCACTTCTTTAATGATCGGCAACTAACTAGTGTGGCAAACAGAAAGTATCTACTCGGTCTATTGATTCAGAGGATCCATTTGGAGCTCCACTAGCCAATTTTGCTCCTCACATAGGCACACCTAACTACTGCGGAAAGTAGAAAGTGGGTAGTTAAAACTCTGTCAAAAAAATAGTACTCGGTCTATTGATTCAGAGGATCCATTTGGAGCTCCACTAGCCAATTTTGCTCCTCACATAAGCACACCTAACTACTGCGGAAAGTAGAAAGTGGGTAGTTAAAACTCTATCAAAAAAATACTAGCTGGTACAGTGACTAATCGAAAATCAGCGGACTTTATCGGGCCAATGTGGTAGTCTCGAGCAATGTGGTGTTGCACCATTTGCCAGAACAAACCGAACAATTGCGTTATTTTTAGCAATTGGAAACCAATTCAAAGTGCACAGTGGTTCAATCGCAAAGGTTTGGTATCGTCGAGTTTGCCTTCGATGTGGCAATTAGGTACCATACTCTATATCCTCCATGTCCTCAGCCGCTGCAACAGCATTGCCGGCTTAGTCACCAGCCGAATGGCCATGCAGCCCATGCTCTCAAACCGCTCGTTCTAGGATCGCCAAGCGCGCAGCTGTGAGCTGACCACGTGGTCGAATTTCAAAGAGATCTTCTGGTGAGAAAGTATGGTCTGCCTTGATCGTGACTTTTAGGACTCTGAATCACCCTTCCTAGAATGCATATCGAGTAAACGTTAGAAGCAACCCAACTGATGTATACCTTATACGAATATCTAATGTATAAAAGCCAGAGTTCCATTACCTTCACTGGGTTTGCACATTGAGGAATACGAAGCCCTACAGACGAGCATCAGATCGACATGATCATCTAATCGCTCTTCTATCTGGCTTTAGCCGGTGTATTGTTAAGGACAATCAAGACCTTATTTCCCTGGAAGTGCTCTTCGAACGTATAGCACTCTATAACCTGGATTTTATCTCTTCCCCGAAGGCGTCGGCGTTCACGTTCATCTTAATGATGCCGCGCTCCAAGCCATGGTGCATATGACTCACCTCCGTGGACACAGTGACCTGAATCTGCAATTTCGCCCGACCCTCTTGACGGTGGCAAAATAACCGTAGCTCGCTCACCCTTCTTAGCACGCACCTTTACAGTTCACATGAATATCCGTTTCATCATCGAAAATTTAAAATCACCAGCACGCATGCGCTTGCACAGATCTTCAGCAAAATATTTGCGAATGGCATCATTCACGTCGTTCTTGCACGTCTATGATTCTACACCTTTTCCGGGCCAAGATAGTGCGATGCCACTCTAATGTGGTAAAGTAAGTACACAATTTAGAAAATAAAAATGAATAATTACAATAAAAAATGTCACTTCATAATTTGGTTGAGTAAATACTCCGCAGGGTCCAAAGTGGTGTAATTGTAGTACAAGGTGGGCGTGAGCAGACCAGTTCAGTTTAGGCGGCAATTTTGACGCGCACACGAAAGCTGCGCTGCGGTCTTTTGCCAGCACCTCCCACTTACAAACACGCTCCCTTACGCATACCCAGCCAAGTGATTTTTTCATGTAATGACATGAACCCCGCATTTAGTCACCGCTAGAGAACGCCTGCTAGACACCTACCGCAATGTCGGTGACTGGGCTTCCACAGTTGGCTTCCCCCGTCCTCGGCGCGTTGAATTGTCGGATCTGGTCGAGTGGAGCTGCACCCTCGTGGAGGATCGCGTAGCTCTGTGTCAAATGTGCACCGGGAATCGGGGATGTTTTTGAAGAATACCTCGACCTCAACTGGCCGTATACCCTCAACGCCATTATGAAATGTGATATGTTTTACTCCGGCGTGGACCGGAGTACGAAGAATATCAGCAACAAGCTCCTAGGCATGCTGTATATCATCAAGCAGTTTTATTCAGCTGAATTTATTTATGCTTTATAACTAACTGCTTGGTTTATTTACTGTTAATCATATAGGTACGCGTAGAGCCATTGTATTGATATGACACTAAACACGACAAACACAAGGATTTTGCCAAGGAGCTGCTAAACCACATGGAAGTTTGCCACTTTATCGTATTTTACAATGAATCAAATTTCAACGTGTACTGTAAACGCAACCAAGAACGTGTATAACGGGACGAGCAGAAAACAGTCGTATTGCCCCAATCTAATGTATGTACAGCGTGCTGTTTCGACGGACGTGGGCTGGTTCATTAACCCGGGGCGAGGTAGCATCCGAATGTATGGCAACGCAGATTACGCCGACGAAATCTACGAGACAGTCAAGTCTTTGTCCATCCTCCTGGAGCACTTCCGGACTTCCGGTGACTTACGATTGACCCATCATTACAATTGACCCATCGCGTTATCGAGTATGTTCGAGCGAACGCAAGGTGAAAACTACAGTTTCCCTCGCCTTGTGTCGCGAGGAGCTGTTCGCTAGTTGACCTCGCGGGGAGATCGCGGCCGTCCGAATGTCGATTTTAGAGGCGGTGGCGGTGGAGTCCAATAACAGCATGGACGTACGGCTTTGTCAACAAAATGGCCTTACAATGCGAATACGTTTTAGCCGCTGCTGAACGCATGGAAGGCATGTATAACGGTACCTACGACCAAGTCAAATGTTTGAGCCACCACCTCAGCTTTTTGGTTTCGTCACTTTGGAGTTCGCTCCAAACTTGAACTTTTGCTAATCTAATTATCAATTCTGTTTTATCCGTGTGGGATCGCACCATCTTGGTCGGGCAAAGATGTACACGAACATAGGGAACTCGTTACGTGATAAGGTCAGTACCTAAATAAATTCGCTGTTTACTATACGTTGCTTTCCTGCTTCAACATGTATAGCTTTCATATCAGCTATTAGCTGATTGTGGACGCGTTAAGGTCCACATGAATTTCACATGAAAGTCTAGCACAAGAAATCCTTCATCTGCGATAGTGTGTAGGTACAGTTGTCGTCAACATACTCCTCGGGCCGCCTCAATCTCACAAGTACACTTGACGTAATCATTTTACTCCGCCGCGGAGATGCGGCTCTATGCGTCTGTTGGCGACAAGTCTGCATGCGAGGGTCGAGGGTAATTTCGTTGTGGGCAGCCACCAGCCCACCCCCTGGAGGCCTCCAAAACGCGAGATCGCGATGCGATGGAGTGATGGGGGGAATTGCATGTGGTGTGAGAGGGTCGGTGGGCAGTGTGAAGATGCTTGGCTTTTGTGAGGTCGTGGCGATCATGTTTACCGCCAACCAGCAGCTCACTTTGGACAAAACCACTTTGACATCTCTTAAATAAAAGAACACTATTCTTTAAGTAACAATTAAAACAGTGATACTTCAGATGTAATTTCATCGTATTGCTTTGGACTAGCACTACACCGCCCCGGCAAATATGTACTGCTGTGTTTGGTGCTTATTAACATGTTTCATACAGCCGCACGGCAAGTTTCAAGGAAGGCGAGCAGTTTGCCAGCGAGGACGATATATTTGGAAGATGCCTTTGTAACACTGATATGTGCACTCTAGAGAAGGTAAACAATTGTTTGGACTGTGGCAAAACTATATGACCTCATCGACTTTGGCGGTGGTTTGCTGGTACTGAAGGAAAAAAGTTTCTGTCGATTGCGAAGCTCCCACGAGTTTGGCTATTCTGAAGATCTGTCATTACGTTCCGAGTACAAGTTCTCTTTTACTCCTTTTGTCAATGGGAATCTACGTATATGAACGGAAGCGCACTCAACGTCAGCTTGTTCTACTTAAAACCGTGGCAATATTGAGCGGATTTGGATGCAAAAGAGGTTAGTAATATTAGGAGTTTAGTCATACAATGCAATATATAGTGCTAGTGCTACAAATTATAGTGCTACAGTCTTACCTCGAACCAGCCATCTAGCCGTACATATAAATTAGAACGTTCAATTCGAATGCAAAGCCTAGGCGGTATATTCAAGTAAAAGGGCAAAAGTTTGAAGAACAAGAATTATCACACACAAAAACAAATTTAAAGCCGCGTAAAATCAGCTTGCACTGTGAAGAGTAGGCCCAATCTAGCAATACCGATTTATCTAGTGGCATCAGGGACGCTGTACATCTACATATCAATCATTTTGCAGTTTTATTTCAGCGTTTTTACCAGCTATGCAGTCTTGAAGCAGCGAACAGTTCCAGCAATCCAAGCACCGACTTCCCTCCTCTAATAAATGTAAGGTTCTCGTCGTCGAGCATCCCTTCGAGGTCTTCAAGACCAGCCGTAAATTTGTTTAATAGCGCCATATAATTGGCAACCGAGTTGGCGAGGTTAAATTGCCGGCATCTGAGCAGACATAAGCCTATCTCATCAGGCATATGCCACGAGGGAGATGATATACAGACCTCCTCGCGAATATCGTCTTCATTCAATAACGTTTCGTAGCGTTTAAACCATTCGTCAAAGTAAGTACTTGAGTCAAGTAGCTCAACCAGTGGAGGCACATCAAAAACGTGATGGGCTTCCAGCCCACACAAACGGAACGCCTTCTTAACTGAATCTTATTTTTGATATTAAATCATATTGCGGACCCACTGCGAAACCTTTTTGTAGTGGGGTACTTTTGGGTTACCCTGTTTAGTTTGCAACTTAGGGTCGGCTATATAGGCGTCAATTTGGTCTCCATAGAACGACTGAAAGCTTCGGTTAATAGCCACAACAAGTGGTTGTAATATGTTCGTAAGGTTAGGAGGTAATAATGACACGTAAATTGTGTACCGTTCCAAAAGGCCTTCGTTAAAAAGGGTCAGATGACATCCGTATGAATCAATGATATACAGTACAGGTGTCCGGTAAAATCGAGTCTCTCGGCGGCTACAGATAACAGCTTCGGCATGCTCGAGCAAACTTCTGTCGTTCCACATTCCTATAGGATTGACATGCACCGTAATCTTGTTCTCAAGATCTCTCATTATTTAATTTTGAAAACAAAACGTCAGGGATGCTCGAGCAAACTTCTGTCGTTCCACATTCCTATAGGATTGACATGCACCGTAATCTTGTTCCCAAGATCTCTCATTATTTAATTTTGAAAACAAAACGTCAGGCTTCAACAACTGACCTTTGGACGTGATAGAAAAGGTTGATGTAAAGCGCTTGTGGCTGTAACACCCTTTCCGCAACAAAACCTCTCGGATACCAGAAGTAGAAAAAGTCGTATTTGGCTCTGTTTCGAAATTACGGGGAACTTCCATGGTAATTGTGTTGGCTGGTTCAATTTTATGCTGTTCGATGAGTTCTTGAGTTTACTTGATAACTCAAATCACAATTTCTTGGCATCGGATGGAATAGTTCTGGTGGTTGTGTGGCATCTTGATACAATATTATGGTGCTTTTGAAGTTTTCGAGCCAACCAGTCGACGCTTTGAATTTCTGGTGAGCCGAAGATCCACCTTCATCGAGATTGCGACTACGTTTTATGACGTAAAGCTAAATGTACTTGTCCTTAACTCGCAATACTTTTTAATTCTAATCACCACCCATAAGCTGCTGCTCCAGTTCCTGGTACTGTGGTTTACGACCCGCATCAGGAAATATACGCATCATGCGTGTCGAAAGGCTGTGGTCATTTGCAGGCGCCTTCATGTTGGCTTCCTGTTTGTACTAGTCGCAGACTATGGAAGCTGACGGCGGCCCAAACTTCTTGGTAAGAGCTGCGATCCCACAACCACGTACGTTGGGCTTGCACTAGCTTAAAACGGTGCGTTTGTAGTTGAGGGTGTAGCTTGTACGCTTTCTGCTGAACGACATTGTAAACTGACTACTGGTGTTCTTCTGTTGATTGTTGTAGAATGGGAAGAAAATAGCTGGTACCTTTAACGCATCTTTATCCCACAGCTCCATCTGTTGTTTTGTAGGCGGTCTATTAGTATAAGAGCTATAATCGAATAACATATGATCAAGGAAATTGGTACTTATCCTCGAGAATACCGTCTAGACGGCTAGTACGAGGTAAGACGGTAGTGCTAATGCCGCTCTCAGTTAATTGTGGAGCTAAACTACAATTTTGAAATTGAACTGCTTAAATTTAATATTAGCATTAACATGTCCACAGACCCAGTAATGTTGAACCCTGCTCACAGGTTCAAGGCTCACCAGTGGAGCATGTTCAGGCCTACTACTTGGGTCAAGACTAGAATCACTAGGACTCTCAACTTTTTTATTACAACTGCAGTATTAGTGTATCGAACTACATACCCTCTATTCGCCCAAACAACCAGACAAGTCACGTCCAGTGTTTCCATACCGAGGTAGTACTACTGTAGTACTACAGAAAACTATTAAGGAACCACGTGCGCGGTTAAGGAGACTGTCATCTTGGGTGAAGTCAAAGGTCACTCTTGCTGTTTATACCAGACAACAAGTTGCAGCGACTCCATAAGCCAATGAGAGCTGGGGAACAAAGGGGTGGTTGGTAGAAGCACACTCGTCCTGCATTTAGTCGAAAGAGGTCTAGTTTGAGCAAAGTATCCGTTCGTATAGAATTCGAGATCGAGACTTGAACCGTTTGCCATTGAAACCTACACACCTTCGGCAGAAGTTTCATTCACGATATCGATGTTTCGTGGTTTACATATATATATATATAATGAATTTCGTGTTCTCTGTTTTCACCCTTTTTGTATTTTTAGAAATGGGCTCCGAACCGTCTTTGTCCTGAAAAAGTCATTTTTCTTATGAAGACGTGACTCCAGTGCAACACAGTATTTTAAGGCAATGTGGGGCTAAGTGATGATGATATCATACCATGGCGTCACGGCTTTAAACCATATTTACATTTTAACGGCTAGGTAATTACGCCCAATGAGTCGCCTATTTCCTCAACCGCTTCACAGTAAAAAGAAGAAGAAAAAGACAATTCAGTTCCGAAAAGACGCCAACAAAAGAAGCGCAAACCGACCACATCATGCACATCGCGGCTGGTACGTGCTGTTAACCGAGCACATCAATATGATCCCTCTTTGGAGGTAGCGGATACTCTAGGGTCAAGTTAGCTTGGTAATTGTGGGGGATCAATCTAGAGCAGCGTGGTGCTCCATCTTAGGAGGCGGCTGAGTGGGTTATTAGGGTTTTTCACTAGCGAGAGTAACGACTCTTTAGGTTTTGGGGTCTACGCGGAGCTCGAGTAGGGTATAAGGATCATCGTTTAGTATTGTTTTCAAGGAAGTCTAGTACAATTCCTGCGGTTTAAAATTCGGGTGCTCAGGACGAGGGCTTCAATCCAGACTCGTCGCAGACCGAACGCAGCAAAGTGTTTTCTCTATAGGGGGGTGGCGTATTATATCAAGTGCAGTTTGCAGTCTTAGAACGTAATCTACTGATAGTGGACGTGATCAGAGCAAACGACGACCTGACCTCCGGTGAGCCCACATTTGGAATGGTATTTCGCTGCCATCGTTTCACTCATTTTTCATCGTTTCATTCATTTTCATCGTTTTACATATTTTGGTCATTTGGTCTGACTAAGAGTTTCAGTCTGAGCCAACTGATAGTACCGGCAATGTTCTGGTTAGAGCCGGTCTATCGACGGTAGTGGTAGCGTATGAATGCGTTGTAGCGTTTACTGGCAACAAAAACACATTTTTTTGGTAGCGTGCACTACCACACAATGACAGATGCGGTTGCACGTTGCGCGCACTATTAGTTTTTGGACGGTAGTGGTAGCGTATGGATGCGTTGTAGCGTTTACTGGCAACAAAAAAACATTTTTTGGTAGTGTGTACTACCACACAACGACAGATGCGGTTGCACGTTCGCGCGCACTATTAGTTTTTGGTTGGCTACGATAAAAGACCCAGCTTCAAACTGAAACGGAAACCAGGGCGCTCATATCAGCCGCAATAGATTAGTTTCACCACAACATAACAACAAAATGGATGAGCAGTCAACGTAACGCCAGGCACGCACGCTTTGGGAATGACAGACCTGCTAATGTCGGAGCTTGCGCCCACTACTTTGTCGTCGCTGACAGAGATTTCTGAGTCTCCGCCAACGCAAGCCTGCATCAATCCTGTGCGCTTCCAGAAAGAATGTTTTCATCGAGAACTCGTTCGTTTGAAGGTGTTACGTTGTCCGATGTGGTGGTTGGCGACGAGCCATTTGAGCATCAAGGGGCGAGGAGCATTAAGGGGCGAGGAGCTTAGGAAGGCCGCATTATCGATTAATAACATCCTTGTTAGCGGAATACGGCATTCCGATCTACGCGCAAAATTGCCGTATACATGAATACAAGATAAAAAAAGAACTCAGCTATGGCACACTTGATTGCATTGAAGAAACTCAATGAAGAAGTCTACGACAATTTGTTTAGTCCTTCATCTAACAAGCCCAAGGCACCTAATTAACAGGCGCTGTCCGCATTCCGGCTTCTCGGTATCCTGTTTTTTACACATTCGCAGAGCGCTTTTCGCGACTTAGTGATACCTCAACCTGCGAGGACCTAGACGCTCTAGTCTCAAAACAGACTGATTTTTGGAATATCGCTTAGCAAATACCCTTCGTCAAGAATTATTCCAGTGAAATGAAGATCGACTTTGTCTGTGGTTACTGTGTCTAGCCTCTCGCTAATCACGAATTTGTGGAGCCTACCAATCGACTGAATGACTCGTCCCACATTAGCAAACTTAATGTATAGAGGACGACGCAACATCAGCCATTTTGTGGTCATCAAATCAAAAGTCTGCTCGATCTTTATCCGTAACTGACTTACGTAAAAATTGTACGTATCGTTGCAAGGGTTTTCTATGTGGGGCCCCGAAAAACAAGTGATCATATGCTTGGTAGGTATATATGAAACGGATGGCGGGACCCCGGGCGGGGTCCCACCGGGACCCTTGTGCTCCCCTTAAATACCGATTTCTAAGTAATCGATATCATGCTAATGAACGTGCTATCTACATGTTATTCAGTGTATCGTGTATTTTTACGCTTGCTCTATCAACGAGCTAAACAACAAATTGTATAAAATATGGCTGGGTTAACTTGAAACCCGTCATCTTCTTTCGGGGACGACCAGGTTTTCGCTTTGCCGGCCTATTTGGTGGATCGTTGCTATGTGTATCGTCATCAGTTGATAGCGCATATTATGCGATATCACCGATGAGATATTTACCAATAGGCAGTTTTCAACAAGCTTATGAGCTTTGGATTTACTAAATGCACAAACATCGTTAGCTCCTCCTGGTGCCGCAACACACATGTATGAAAACCTGCTGAGGTGGTCAGAAACCGCTTGAACGTTGGCCCCCAGCTTGGTAGTGTCCAGAAAAATATGAGACGATATTTAGTGTCTCAGTCGACGTGGGAGTACGGACGCGTACAAGCATCCCATCCACACAGCCGACGCAGCCTTTAATGACACCGAAGGAGCTATACATGGTAAAGTCAGATGCAGTACTTGTATACTCAGTTTTACTATTTGGGAAGTACAGAGCCAATACTGTGCAGCCTAAAACCGCTCTCATCCTTCGTGAAAAACTCTGTAGACGCCACGCATATATCCGAATCCTTAGAACGTGATTTATCGACACAAATAGTATATTATAAAATGTCGGTAATTTGTTGAATGACGTCAGACTCATTCTGTAAGTCCGACTGAACTAGCCCTCAGATACAACTTTTCTTCTCATTTTCTCCACTCTAAGCTCTGTTGAAATATAGAGTTTCCACGGCATCGGAGACCTTCATTCATTATGACCAAAAATATAAGATTTCGCCCTCCGTTATTCTCATTGAAAAGATATGTCTCGTCTTCACTGCTGCCAAAATCCCAAGATGTACCCATGTTTTGTTGTAAATACTTAAATGATTAAGGAGATGTCGGCGCACTACAACATAGAGAGATAAGAACCAAAGGTAGCGCGGTAATTTTAAGGCATGTGTTTTGTAGCGTACGTTGTCCTGCAACGGAATGATAAGGACGGCCCTTAGTGCGATTTTTGTGTTTTGTAGCGTACGTTGTCCTGCAACGGAATGATAAGGACGGCCCTTAGTGCGATTTGGTACGTATCAAGCCGGGACGCAGAAGTGGCTATTTGGAATGGCAGTTTGTGAGAATTGGCTATTTGAAAATTATAAAGTTACTATCTGAAAATAAATATACGGGTTCTTTCAGGTGCGGGCGAGCCGTGTTGCTGCTGTAGTTCACGGTCAAGCATTTGTAGTCGGCGCACGACCTCTCAATCACCTTTGAGTTCGGAGCACGCGTGGTCTACATTGAGAACAAGCTGCCTATCTGGGATAGGGTTGGTGAAAAGCTGTGCTTTTAAGCTTCTACACATGGTCTGTTAAGTGACGGCCTTATTGATGGTTTACCAGTAAGCTACAATATATGGGTCACATCGTAACGTGTCCACCACATCGCGCACTACTGCTGACATGGAGAACTACAAATTACTACGGAAAAACACACCCGACAGAAAAATACGGCGTCAGTTAAATCATGGAGAACTACAAATTACTACGGAAAAACACACCCGACAGAAAAATACGGCGTCAGTTAAAGGATTTTTCTGTTACGCGATACAAAATAAAATACAACGTTTAATCCAATCAGAATTGGATTAAATGCTGTATTTTATTTGTTATCGCGATTGCCAATCAGATAACGTTTAATCCAATCAGAATTGGATTAAATGCTGTATTTTATTTGTTATCGCGATTGCCAATCAGAATTGAAAATTGCCCAAATATTAAATGGTTGGTTTAGGAAATTGTCGGCTAAGTTGCGTAAAGAACTGTAGAATAAGTGGAGCCCTTCATGCTTGAATGGACAAGTAAAACCCATATATTTTTAAGAAAGGTCACGCGAGTTGGCGTCTACCAGGCCGCAGGACTCATAGGCTACCCTCGCCACACAGTAGGCAACTAGCGGAAGCAAAGCGACGCCATCATGGACGTCTAGGGTTTTGCCTCGTCCTCAATCATATTGTGCAGCTTTGAAAAGGCAATCCCGAACTGTCCGATCGTAGCCAGATAAGTTCAGAAACATGTTTGCATCTGCCCTCGTATATACGCCTATAATATCTGACCTTTTGTGTCGATTCCCTTGACTATCCCCAGGCCATAGGTGATTAACTGATAACTTTGGTATAAACATGATCCGTTTCTGCATCTTTTTGATAGTTTGCTTCAACAATGCTTTATGACCCAGTCATAATGCAAAATTTTGAAGGTCGTATTTTTCTGTCGTACACGTTATACTGATGTCAGTCGTACATCCAACATTTACAGGGGTGGTGTTTAGTTAATCCACCGGATATTCTGCATTTTCTGAACTTTGCATAGGACCAACCCGCGTGTGTAACTGGGTGCCTCACGTTCAAAACTAAATGACGATGATAAGCGTCATGTAATGTGGTTCACTTAATAGTCGTTTTCATTTATTGAAAATCTGATGTGATGTGTGATATTTCACTTGTCGGGCGTCATTGCTTCAACCGCTAAGACGTCAAAGTATACGGGATTACTATTATCTAAACAATGAATGTAAAACCATACTGCAACGAGTACATGTAATGATACAGATTGTAAGTTTTTATATCTAATTAATACTAAACGGATCTCGTTACTACTACTTAGATATCCTACGCGATGCAGGCCTTGACGTCCTAGATGGTGTGTGCTAAGGAGCGGAGCCGATAATACTTATTGCGTGAGTAGCACAACTCTATCCACACATGCATTGTTATCATGCTCTCCAGAAAGAAAAGAGCCCACACAGCACAAGAGTGTCCGTCGTCCCGCTTGATCCGATGGTAAACTTAGTACTTAACTTGATTCGGTGAACTCAGAGATAACAGTTTCTTTTAGTCCTTGCTTCAGTATCAGTATTGTTCTTGTTTTGCTGGGGGTTGTGCATTGTACACGTAACGGGGAGTCGTTTTGTCTACGTAAAGTGCAACCAAATTGAATCCCTTGCGTTGACGACACCGCAAATTCTGTCACCTTCGTCTCTAAAGCTACATCTGCCTGTGCACACTTAACTATCTTTTCCATATTCCTAAAAGGGAACCAGCCGAGGCAGATTATAGCCACTTGCTTCATTTATAATAAATTGTTAATAAAAACCGCAAGAAATTTGAATTCAGCTCTCGCCTTTTGTTCAGAGACATGTGTTATGCCCCTACTGTTGAACACTTATGTCTTGTCATCCGTACGGCGCCTACCAGACCTCGAACAAACGCGCGTCAATCCTTCTCCAATCCTTCTCCGGTCGGCTTGATATGTGGAATGATAGGGAAGAGTGGGTCGTTCAAAAACTGAAGAGTACCACACGTTTGCTTTTCATAAATTCAGTATTTTAAACCTGATTTTATCAAAGCAAACGTGTGGTACGGAGAAGGTACTAAGTACAGTGGAGGGATTCAGTGCCCGGGTATGAAATGTCACCAGCGTTTTGCAGTCTCCTAGAACGTTACTGGTAAGAGACCCGTATCAGCGAATCACCTGGTGCATTTCTCATTCGCTGGGTTCTGGTTCTAGCAACTGATGAGCAAACGGTTAGGGGTAAGCAAGTTGACCACTCTTTTTGGGACGATTTGCCTCGGATTGTGCCTTCACAAGATTTATTTGATAGAGATGAACCAATTGGTTGAAGGTACTACAGTAAAAGACTTAAGCACCGCAAAAGTCGGATATATGCAGCACTCGGAAATGCAGCAATCTATTTCGGCTATACTGTAGTTTTCAGCCAATCAGCGACGACCAAGTCCATCAGCCCATTACCTTATGAATCCGTTTGCAAAAGTGGATATTGTCTACCGCCGCAAAAATTGTATGTATCCGACGAAGTACGATCTTTAACTGTTTAAGCACCAAATAATGGCCCGTTATGAACGAACGGACCGGCCTTCTGGAACGCCTTGTACACAGTCTCATCCATATCCCCCCATCGCTGCAATCGCGCGGTCAAACATACCGCGCCGACGCTCACTCGAGGTTGTTTTGCGGAGTGTGCCGGCTCAGCAATTGGAGTAGCACTTGCGAATGTGCTTCTTGAGCGGTGCCATTATGCCGACGTCGGGAGGCTAGGCAACCCTGGTGCAGGCCCAAGGCACGAACAGAACCGATGTCCCGGTGTAGGCCAGAGCGTCTACCATTTCCGCCATTTTGTGAACCTTTAGACTGTCTAAAATTAGAATAGAAGGCTCCGTGACGTTGGGCTTCCACGAGGTTTCAATCCAGACAAGCATATTTCGAAGATCAAACCAAGTTTCGTCCTTCACCGCAATCGTGGGAACAGAGGCCTCGCAGTACCAGTTGACTCTTTTTCTGCGTCGCCTCCAGGCTGGTCCTGGAACACAAAGTGCTGTGGGAACTTTCATCCGTCCGCCGCAAACATAAGTGCACTGGTGTATCTGTAGATCTCGACTCCTTCAGTCAGCATAGGTTCGCTGGTGTACCCGACCAAGTCCACGGTAGTTCGGGAGCACGTGTAGCGTAAATGGACGTTTGGTCCATGTTGAAAATATTCCTCTTAGGCGGGAGACTGAGATGGGGGTTAAAGCAATGTCTTTGCGCAATTTTAAGCACTTCCGTGAAAAATTAGACACGGGCTTCTTCAAGGTCGCTTCGTGTCTTTCGGCCTGAGTGACTTATGCGTCGAATGCTGAAGCCACTCCTTTTCATGAAGCGGGCACACCATGCCAGATAGGCGTCAATGCTTATACCCTCCACGAACGCAGGGGCCAGGTCATCTACCTTCCGAATGATCATGTATCGCGTCACTACATGCTCTTCACGCCGTGCGCCTTTGATGTAAGTCGCCACAGCCTGTTCCACTGGTGCCGACTCGGAGATCCTCCCAGTAGCGGCAAGTGTCAGCCTTGAGGATCGAGACGGGTGTGCTGACCCTTGTCGTGTGATGCTGCAATGAGCTGATTAATTCTACGCTGCCCTGTTAGCAGCGTCGGTCGTTTGATACCCCTGTAAATTCAAAACTCCTTCCTTTGCAATCTAAATACTTCAAATAAACCGTCGATTTATAAGAACTCATACCCGATTGCTATATATATACCCAATCCAACTCTAAATTTGGTCGTGAAACTTTTATTTGCACTTCCAGTAGTAGTCGATCTATTTATATAAATCCCTGTGAATGCCGAAGGCCAACGTGAGCATTCCAAGGCATTTAAAAATAATCGCCTGCGAAGGTAGTAATGCACGTATGCTCGTATTTACGCTTGGATTAATGGTAACAGAGGTCCAGATTACACACTATAAATCCGCGAGAAGAACCGATTTGGACTTCAATTCCAGATGCCAATATGCATGAAGAGCACCACAGGGCGTTTCAGAATCGATCTTCAGGCACTTGACAGACCGTCGCATTTCAGTTTCATTCACGGTCCGGCTCCTGTCAAATCCGGTCTGATCCGTGAATACGTGGTCGAGGATTTGTACGAAGGTATCTGCTTGTGTCGACTGTCAGATATGTCGCCAATACAGCCTCGGCTGTATCGCTGTCATCGCAGGAGGTATAGAAGAGATAAAGCGCGTGTAGTTCCTACAGCAGCGTATTCCTTGTGGAGCGGCGAGGCATCGCGGTATGGCTCTGATTGAAGAAAGTTTTTGGTCTTGATTCGTGCCAGTGGTCTTATAGAAATACACGTGGCATTTGCAAATCCACCACCTTCGAGGCTGGTGGATTTGGAGAAATGAAATACAGTGGGATTTTCGAGGGTCCGCTCGGCTTATCTCATGCCATTGGGATCCTGACCATTTCAGACAATTTTGAAACCCCTAATATGTGTCGTTGCCCATGAAGTAGCTTCATTTCGGTTTTACCGCAGCTTTAGAAGCCCCAACGTTTTCAGAACAAAACCATATCGCCTCCCTGACAATATTATATCTCCAAATTCCACACTCAAGACACCAAAACCTAAACGACAACCGAGATCCAGTTAAGTGCTGTGATATCATTGTCCGTGTACACGGGTTATTGCGACACAATAGCTTCCACCAATTGTCGTGCTGTTTGCGCGGCTTGTCTTCAAGACTTCGCTCTCTACTCTTTCCAGTCACAGTGTTGTTGTTGGATATGACTCAGCAACATCTCACAGTTCGTCTTACTTGGATGAACGTGTTCGCTTTGCATAATGAATGTTGCATAACTTTTATTTACTCGCTGTATCTAGTTTATATTGAATAATGTATAGCACCAAATTTCCCAACCTAAAATTCAACATGCTCCCATTAGGAGCGCAAAAGTGGGGATAATGGGAGATCCCACCGTTAAGGAGGCCAGGACATCAGGCTCAACATCTACGTACTGCGAATGACCAAGGACAAAACAAACACTCAAACGAAGGAGGAGCTGACCAAAGGATGGCAAGACGACACACCGCAAGCACAAAGGGGGCAGTACAAACTCTTGGCTAGCTACTGGAACCTGGCGGTACCTGAACACGTCCACACGCTCACTCAGTTGTTGCTTGAGTGAATAGCGGCAGATAAACTGCCCCAAAGAGAAGTGTAAATTCGTCTTCGTGTCCTGCACTACGAACATGAGCTAGAGAGTCTGAAGAGGTCAACTTCAGTCAAGGAGCGACCACCTCTTACCTCAAAGCAGCCACAAGTGGACTGGAAACCTAGGAGAGCTCCAAATTAACGACGGAACAAGAAAGACTGAGACGACTTTGTCTAGAATAAGCTACTAGACTGACCAAACTCAGAGGGAGAACGGAAGATAAAGACAGAGCCCTATTGTTAATCATTAACGGAGGAATTGAGTTAGTACAACCACCGCATTTTCTAGTACAATCCATGACGCCTTTTGAAATGGCTCGATTCATGGACATGTTCCTATCCATTGAGTACCTTCGACATGTGCACCTGGCGGCGGGTCACGTTTTGGTGACAATTTGAGTAAACAGATGCTGTTGCCGAAGAAGCAGCGCCGGTCAAGAAAGAAGAAGTAGCACACTTCAAGGACTCCATTGCTGCTCACCTTAGTCCCTGCGTCCAGGCTCATCACGGCGACCTTCAAAGGCAAACGATCGGCTCAATGGTGGACCAATTGACAAATGCCCATGGCGAGAAGACTGTTGACCCTCCGTGACTACGACAAGAGAAGGAGAAAGCGAAGGTGACCAACGCGGTGGTGAAACTTGATTATTATGAGTTTAAAGTGGTTGTACGCAACGAATTCATCTCTTCCACGGACATGTACTGGGTCCTAACGAAGGATCTCGGGCTCAAGGTGGACACCATGTTACAAGCAGCAACAGATCAAGCGGGGTTGAATGACAAACAATTGACAGTATGGGTAGAGGCTGCTGCTTGTCCGTCAACAATACGGACTATATCCTTTGTGAGGAGCGACGAAGGAGAGGTGGTACTAAATCATCATGAAATACACAACAATTGGTCATGTGTAACCCTAAACCCTAAACCCTGCTCCAGATCATCCAACTAAATTTTGCAACATTTCGCAATTTGAGGTAGAAGCAAGCAGACTTAACCATGTGAATAACATCAAAGGCTGACTACCGTCAAGCCGAGGACAAGGAGGGCGCATCTACAATGTAAACTCCATACCGAAAACGCTGGACCAACTTAGGCTCCAACTGCAAGGAGGGGGTATCATGGCCAAAAACGAAAACAAGAAGGGTTGATTGAGGACATCAAAACAAGAGCGAAATGCCAAACCACGGGGAAGTTCCCCCCACGCGGATTAGCCTGTGCTATCGAAGGATCGGGAGCGTCACAGGCAACCAAGCAACGGCAGACAAGAAGAAGAGAACAAGGACAGCGATGTCGACTATAAGTGTGAGCTACCAGGGAATTTAGCGTATGACAACCTATACGGAAGCACGGACGGACCACAAGCGCAGGCAGACGCATGGTGAGGCAGAGACGTGGACATGAGCGATGCGAACGACCTGGACGGCACGGAAGCGGAAGAAGCGATATCTACACATCGAGAGGCCAATGACAATGATGAAGACAAAAGAGGGAGATTACCGACGAGAAGCTTCATCTCTCAGCGGACAGCTCATCAATCAAGGGGTCTCAAGAAGGAAGGAGGTAAGAAGACGTAGCAACAACAACCGACAGAGGATGTAACGACGGCGAGGAAGCGAAGGACAAGACACAGAACAAGGAGAATCCTTCCCCAAAGAGGAATGTGCCCAACGACTGGATGGACCAGGACTCCAACCACACTACGGACAAACTGGAGGGGAAAGGTACACCTGATGGACGAAGCAACAAATCACGGACTCCATCTCCGAACAAGCGAGCCAAAGGGTAAGAGGCGACGGCGGAATTAGCACCGGCTCAAAGCTTTATTCACCAGTTTATGCAACAAGTTGGGATGCTAGGAGCGGCAACGACAACGAGAATGATAGGGATCAGGATGAAGCCAAGGGCAAGGCCGAGGTAAAAGTGATCAGTGACAAACCAGAACTAATGAAGGTCAAGCAAGCAGGCGACGCAAAGATGTTACACAACGCGCATGCAGAGCACAACTACTGCGTCTTTGCTGATATCACCCAGTCAACAGACAAAGGTGCCAGGCTCGACACCTACATGGCAATACTAGGAGCTAAAGTAGTAGACGTAGCTACGACTGGACAATGTTGTTGGTTTGCGTACTACACATCCACTCACAACGTGGAAGAAGGCCTACTAAAGCCTAACGTGGCAGTGGCCAAAGCGGTAAATACAATGAAGAAACTCGTATTAAATGCGATGGTGGCCAACCTCGCCAGAGAGGTCACGCTGGAACAAGAAAACATAAAGGCAGATGATAGCCATCGGGGGTCTCATGTCGGTGGAAAGTGAACTGCCTTTGGCACTATACGAGCTGGCAAACCACTACGTGGATCAGCGCCAGAAGTCCGTAAAGGCAGCCGTCCGCTTCACTACTGGGCCCGCCCAGCACACTTGAAGGCAATGGCAAGCCAAGCGACAGAATCGATATTTGTATTGGACCAAGCAACGATCTAGCGAGGTTACTAGTCTACACTTACGAAGATAGAATGCTGGCGGGTGATGAGACCATGGAAGTAGGCAATGTGAAAACAGTGCCAACCAAGCCTTCCCTTGAAATCATTCAAGAGCACGGCAGGCATATACCAAAGTCTTGGTACTGCAGTGGAAGGAGACGGGTAACCACTCCCAGGCAGTGCATTATGACAAGGACCGGTTCTCCTGCTACTTGGCCCAGGCGGTGATACTAGTGCAGAAACGGATCGAGATACTACGGTCAAGGGGTTTTGCTTCGCTGGAAACGGTGACGAAGGCAACTGCTAAAAGCGCACTAGCGGTATTCAAGGCACTCAGAAAAGCGACAACGACTGTACAGCAAGACACATCTGGCAAAAATCCGCTAAAGACGGAGGACGAGGATATGATGTCCGAAGTCGGAGAGACCATGGATCGTGAGGCGGCACTCACGATGGACTATCAGAATCCGCGCAGTGACATTAAGCCTCTACTACAAGACTTCCAGGACAAAGCGGCAATGGAAGGAGAAGGAACTCTTGAGGAGAAAGCACAGCGGGTGGCTGGACCGATACCAGGGGTTTCGATCAAGGATCATCTTCAACTAGAACAGGAACGCGAACAGGGCGTACAACGGACGGAAATACTAATGGGGACAGCTGAGAGCGATGGACAAGGGGAAGAGACTGCACACGCTAACCCGCTCGATGGTGCTCCCTCCTCCAATGACCAGTAGAGTGGGGGCAGCAGAGACAAGGAGGTCAGCGGATAGTGGGGAGAGGGGCATACATAGGACTGAGAGAAGGGGAGATACGCAGCAGCATGAGGTGACTAGATACAAGAAGAGGAGGGCGGACAGGGCCAAAGGGGGAGATTACGTGCTTCTTCGACAAAGTTTGGACAGGAGGAGCACAACTCGAGCACCAAAGTGGCTTTCCAACTGCACAAGAGGGAGCTACGGAAGAGGAGAACGTTAGAAGAACGAAATTGACAACAAGAGAAGACCAACAACCACAAGACCGACAGAACAATAGGAATCTCGACTGTGAGCGTCAGAGAATATCTATGCACATCAACGAGATCGGAAATTCGTTTCAAGGGTTGAAAGAGCGTCGACAGAGGGGACTACGGGGAGTCATTTTATCCAAGAAACTCACCTGCACATCAAAGGAAAACATCACGGTAGCCAGCTAATACGCGGCGATGTGGGGCTACAAACAGACCCATGCGGGGACTTTATCTTTTTGGTCGTCAGGACAGGCACGATGTGCGGAAGTAGCCATCATGGTGAACCCTTACGGGTTGGTCGAGAATATGAGACCATGGGGTGAACATCTATGGAGTCAACATCTCATCATGACGAGAGGGGAGATTGGGGGGCAAAAATTTCATTTTCATGAACGTCTATGCGCCTTTACATGCGGCTTGCAGGATCTGGTTCTAAAAGCAGCTGGCGCAAATCAATTTTTACATCGAAACCGGAGTTGGAATCTGGCGGTGACTTCAACTGCGTTCTGAACGAGAAATGGATCGAGTAGGAGGTGATGGTAGTGCCGAACCGAGTGCTGGAGACGTAGCGAAATTCGTGGAAACGAACGTCTTATTGACACGGGCTACTATAACTTACCCACTGGGCGTGGGATAAGAGAGAAAAAGGAGTACGTCACTTCCTGCCATACTCACACCCATACGGCGAAAACTGGAGAAGTCGGAACATCACGAATCGACAGATTTTACATAGCGGCGTGTGTGAAGAAGCTGATTAGATGAAGGGTAACGGAGGGCCCGCCGTGTTACACAGATCCCCGAGAAGTATTGCTTGAACGGCACTCGCCGGAGGGACAAGTGCGAGTCAAGCACAGACCAAAGCTGTACCCACCGCCCAGTATGATTAAGCAGAGACTTCAGGAATTAGAGAAGCAGATGGAGTCGATGGCGGGGCCAGAACTGGCGGACAAATGGGACACTTTCAAGGCGACGCTAAAAGTGGGAGATGAAGGAACTGAAAAAGATTGCGAAGGCGAGAATGAACGGTGAATTCAGACAAAAACTCAAACAACTCAAGACTAAGCTGACTAAGCTCGAGTATGGGAATGCCGCAGACAAACAAGAGCGCTCCAAAGTACTGGATGCCATTCACAACTCTCAATTAGTGCGGAGAGCTCTCAAAAGACGCGGTCTCATTGCGGAGCACCAATTCGTCCTCGAAACACTTCTTCCACCGGATCTGTACCAACTATGGAGATAACCGGATCCCCACGCTACATCGCCCAGGAACGGGTCCGTCCCGACAACAACAGGATAAGGCCAACATTTTAGCAGATAGCTGGGACGGCATACTCAACGGAGCAGCTGTGGTGTCCGCCCCGACAACAACATGATAAGGCCAACATTTTAGCAGATAGCTGGGACGGCATACTCAACGGAGCAGCTGTGGACAAGGGAAGTACGGACGAATATATCCAGTCACGCAGCAAATGGAACATGGAGGACTTAAGTGATATTGATGGGGAAATTTCCGAAGAAGAAGTGTGAGAAGCAATTACCCAATCCAAGGAGGGTAAAGCATGCAGCCCGGGTGACTTTGGTAATGAGTGGTACCGTGCACACATTGAAGAGCTGGCACCGATTTTGACGAAGCTTCACAATTTATGCATGAACGAGGGATGCACACCGAAAAGTTTTTTAAAGGCTTATATTTTCAGCATCTCCAAAGGCGGAGATGCCAGCAATCATTTTAACTACAGGCCCATAGCGCTCCTTAACACGGACTATAATATTCTAACCAGGATCTTGGCCTGGCAGTGAGATCTCACGTGGCGAGATTAGTGCACGAACCGCAATTTGGATTTATCCCGGACCGGACTGGACTATCCATGGAGTCATCGACTAGTACGAGGCCGCGAAATTCGTGTGCGGAAGAAGGGGAAATCTCAGTCAATCGCAAGTACTACGACTTGATTTCGCCAAAGCTTACAATTCTTTGGACCGAGACTTCCTGCTGGCTGTGTTGAAAGCCAAGTGCCCCCCCTTGTAATTTTGCAGGATGATACAGCTAACGCACACCAACACCACAGTATAGTTCATGGCCAACGACAATTTGTCAACCAGACGAGCAGTAACAAGTGGAATCAGACAGGGGTGTCCATTAGCGCCCTTACTCTTTGTTTTAACAGTGGACTTACTGTACGACGAAATAGATCAAGACACATATCTACAGGGGATCGAGCTCGAAATAGATGGCACAACGATGCATCTTCAAATCGCTGGATATGCAGACCACTCGGACATCTAAACTGCAACTAGAGAAATGCAAAAGGTGGTCATAAGGGCG